>WNWK01008939.1:0-80657 GCA_009830355.1 Cherax destructor
CACTAGTGGTTGTACAAGCGTGGTCACTAGTTGTTGTACAAGCGTGGTGCACTAGTGGTTGTACAAGCGTGGTGCACTAGTGGTTGTACAAGCGTGGTGCACTAGTGGTTGTACAAGCGTGGTGCACTAGTGGTTGTACAAGCGTGGTGCCTAGTTGTTGTACAAGCGTGGTGCACTAGTGGTTTACAAGCGTGGTCACTAGTGGTTGTACAAGCGTGGTGCACTAGTGGTTGTACAAGCGTGGTCACTAGTGGTTGTACAAGCGTGGTGCACTAGTGGTTGTACAAGGTGGTGCATAGTGTTGTACAAGCGTGGTGACTAGTTGTTGTACAAGCGTGGTGCACTAGTGGTTGTCAGCGTGGTCACAGTGGTTGTACAAGCGTGGTCACTAGTGGTTGTACAAGCGTGGTACTAGTGGTTGTACAAGCGTGGTGCACTAGTGGTTGTACAAGCGTGGTGCACTAGTGGTTGTAAAGCGTGGTCACTAGTGTTGTACAAGCGTGGTCACTAGTGGTTGTACAAGCGTGGTGCACTAGGTTGGTTTTGTTACAAGCGTGGTGCACTAGTGTTGTACAAGCGTGGTGCACTAGTGGTTGTACAAGCGTGGTGCACTAGTGGTTGTACAAGCGTGGTGCACTAGTGGTTGTACAAGCGTGGTGCACTAGTGGTTGTACAAGCGTGGTGCACTAGTGGTTGTACAAGCGTGGTGCACTAGTGGTTGTACAAGCGTGGTGCACTAGTGGTTGTACAAGCGTGGTGCACTAGTGGTTGTACAAGCGTGGTGCACTAGTGGTTAAGGGCCTAATTGCAAGCGTGGTGCACTAGTGGTTGTCAGCGTGGTCACTAGTGGTTGTACAAGCGTGGTGCACTAGTGGTTGTACAAGCGTGGTGCACTAGTGGTTGTACAAGCGTGGTGCACTAGTGGTTGTACAAGCGTGGTGCACTAGTGGTTGTACAAGCGTGGTGCACTAGTGGTTGTACAAGCGTGGTGCACTAGTGGTTGTACAAGCGTGGTGCACTAGTGGTTGTACAAGCGTGGTGCACTAGTGGTTGTACAAGCGTGGTCACTAGTGGTTGTACAAGCGTGGTCACTAGTGGTTGTACAAGCGTGGTCACTAGTGGTTGTACAAGCGTGGTGCACTAGTGGTTGTACAAGCGTGGTCACTAGTGGTTGTACAAGCGTGGTGCACTAGTGGTTGTACAAGCGTGGTCACTAGTGGTTGTACAAGCGTGGTGCACTAGTGGTTGTACAAGCGTGGTGCACTAGTGGTTGTACAAGCGTGGTACACTAGTGGTTGTACAAGCGTGGTACACTAGTGGTTGTACAAGCGTGGTCACTAGTGGTTGTACAAGCGTGGTGCATAGTGGTTGTACAAGCGTGGTGCACTAGTGGTTGTACAAGCGTGGTCACTAGTGGTTGTGCGTGGTACACTAGTGGTTGTACAAGCGTGGTCACTAGTGGTTGTACAAGCGTGGTGCACTAGTGGTTGTACAAGCGTGGTCACTAGTGGTTGTACAAGCGTGGTCACTAGTGGTTGTACAAGCGTGGTACCTAGTGGTGTACAAGCGTGGTCACTAGTGGTTGTACAAGCGTGGTCACTAGTGGTTGTACAAGCGTGGTGCACTAGTGGTTGTACAAGCGTGGTCACTAGTGGTTGTACAAGCGTGGTGCACTAGTGGTTGTACAAGCGTGGTGCACTAGTGGTTGTACAAGCGTGGTGCACTAGTGGTTGTACAAGCGTGGTGCACTAGTGGTTGTACAAGCGTGGTGCACTAGTGGTTGTACAAGCGTGGTGCACTAGTGGTTGTACAAGCGTGGTACACTAGTGGTTGTACAAGCGTGGTGCACTAGTGGTTGTACAAGCGTGGTGCAGTAGTGGTTGTACAAGCGTGGTACACTAGTGGTTGTACAAGCGTGGTACACTAGTGGTTGTACAAGCGTGGTACACTAGTGGTTGTACAAGCGTGGTACACTAGTGGTTGTACAAGCGTGGCACAGTAGTGGTTGTACAAGCGTGGTCACTAGTGGTTGTACAAGCGTGGTACACTAGTGGTTGTACAAGCGTGGTACACTAGTGGTTGTACAAGCGTGGTGCACTAGTGGTTGTACAAGCGTGGTGCACTAGTGGTTGTACAAGCGTGGTACACTAGTGGTTGTACAAGCGTGGTACACTAGTGGTTGTACAAGCGTGGTACACTAGTGGTTGTACAAGCGTGGTCACTAGTGGTTGTACAAGCGTGGTGCACTAGTGGTTGTACAAGCGTGGTCACTAGTGGTTGTACAAGCGTGGTACACTAGTGGTTGTACAAGCGTGGTACACTAGTGGTTGTACAAGCGTGGTACACTAGTGGTTGTACAAGCGTGGTACACTAGTGGTTGTACAAGCGTGGTGCACTAGTGGTTGTACAAGCGTGGTACATAGTGGTTATACAAGCGTGGTACACTAGTGGTTGTACAAGCGTGGTACACTAGTGGTTGTACAAGCGTGGTACACTAGTGGTTGTACAAGCGTGGTGCACTAGTGGTTGTACAAGCGTGGTGCACTAGTGGTTGTACAAGCGTGGTACACTAGTGGTTGTACAAGCGTGGTCACTAGTGGTTGTACAAGCGTGGTGCACTAGTGGTTGTACAAGCGTGGCAGTGGTTGCAAGCGGGTACACAGTGGTTGTACAAGCGTGGTGCACTAGTGGTTGTACAAGCGTGGTGCATAGTGGTTGTACAAGCGTGGTGCACTAGTGGTTGTACAAGCGTGGTGCACTAGTGGTTGTACAAGCGTGGTACACTAGTGGTTGTACAAGCGTGGTCACTAGTGGTTGTACAAGCGTGGTGCAATAGTGGTTGTACAAGCGTGGTGCACTAGTGGTTGTACAAGCGTGGTGCACTAGTGGTTGTACAAGCGTGGTGCACTAGTGGTTGTACAAGCGTGGTTCACTAGTGGTTGTACAAGCGTGGTGCACTAGTGGTTGTACAAGCGTGGTGCACTAGTTGTTGTACAAGCGTGGTGCACTAGTGGTTGTACAAGCGTGGTGCACTAGTGGTTGTACAAGCGTGGTGCACTAGTGGTTGTACAAGCGTGGTGCACTAGTGGTTGTACAAGCGTGGTGCACTAGTTGTTGTACAAGCGTGGTGCACTAGTGGTTGTACAAGCGTGGTACACTAGTGGTTGTACAAGCGTGGTACACTAGTGGTTGTACAAGCGTGGTACACTAGTGGTTGTACAAGCGTGGTACACTAGTGGTTGTACAAGCGTGGTACACTAGTGGTTGTACAAGCGTGGTACACTAGTGGTTGTACAAGCGTGGTGCACTAGTGGTTGTACAAGCGTGGTGCACTAGTGGTTGTACAAGCGTGGTACACTAGTGGTTGTACAAGCGTGGTACACTAGTGGTTGTACAAGCGTGGTACACTAGTGGGGTGTTTACCCGAAGTCGACCTTTATGAGGTCACCCGTGACGTCACACCCCACCTGACTTTACTTCATCAGACCTGTTGAGTGCCCCATAGGGGGGGGAAACTTTACCGAGTATGTCTACCGTTGACTGAAAGTGTCTACCGATTGGGGACAACTTCGTCGACTATGTCTACTATGTTTACTTGAGAGAAATTTTAAGGGGTAACTGTAAAATATATTTACTATTTGAATGATCTCTCACCATGTGGGGGAGGCCCAGGGGGGACCCAGGGGGGGGACCCAAAACACTACTTGGTGCTATGTTCGATTTTGAGCAAATTTTGCAATTTAAAAAAAAAAAAAACATAAAAAAGATGGAGTTGCAGTTCGATTTTAGGGTACCCCCCCCCTCCCGAAAAATTTGAACATACTACTTCCAAAATTCGAGAAATCGAGGTAAATCTTGATCCGAGGAAATGGAAGGTAACTAAAAAATTCGAAAAATCAAGGTAAAAGTTGATCCACGGAGATGGAGCAGGGATGGAAGTGAGGGGAAACTTTGTTTACTCGATGGAGACGGAGGTCTTGATACGAGGAGTTGGAACAGAGGTGATCCGAGGAATTGGAGGGTAACTAAAAAAATAGAAAAAATGAAACATGAAAAAAAGGTTGCAACAATCTCGAAAAATGGAAAAAAGTTGTCAACACTTCCGGAAAAATTGGGAAAAGTTGGCAACACTGGAAAAACAAATTAAATTTTGTAAAATTTTTCGAAAAAAATATAAAAAAATATATAAAAAGTTAACAACACTTCCCGAAAAATGGGTAAATTTGACAACACTTGAGAAACAGATTAAATATTGAAACATTTTCCAAAAATAAAAAAAATGAATGAAAAATGGCAACACTTCCTGAAAAATAAATGGAAGAAAAGATGGCAATACTCCCGGAAATCCTGGCAACCCCATTGGCTCTTAGGGGGTAGGGGTCGGACTCAGGGGGCAGAGTAAAAAAAAAGTATGGGAGGTCCAAAAAAGCGGGGGGCAGAGCCCCTTTAAAATAAAAAACTGGGGTTGGAGCCCCCACTCAAAATTTTTGAGGGGGGCGGAGCCCCTCCCACTCAAAAATATAATGCACTTTCTTTAGTTTCTTGGAGTAAGTAATATAAAACAATACATGAAGTTTTTTCTAGAATAAATTGTCATTGTAACTTATTTTTTTCCTTTGTGGTACAACCTCATGGTTATGAAATCATTACAGTAACCTCATATTAGTACAGTAGAGTGGAAAGCTCGCATACTGAGTCTTATTTACATATTGTCGGTATATTCTACCAATTCTTTCTAGTTTCTTGACATCTTTTATAAGAATATTTATGTTGGTGTCCAGCGGAAAACTTGTAGATGACTCAGAATTTAATTGCATCATTATGATGAATTTCATCATAGAAGAGTTATTAGCATCAACATCATCCTCGTTACCAGTAATTTCAGCATAGAAGAGTTATTAGCATCAACATCATCCTCGTTACCAGTAATTTCATTTTCTTCTCTATATGCATTTTTTCAATAAGTTATTTTTGATAAACAAATTGTTTGCAGGAACTACCAGTTCAGATAGAATGTGGCAATGGCTTTTTGGGTACTCGGAATGAGCATACCTTCTAATTTCTCTCTTTGAATTTGTATTACGACAATTAACACATTAAGCTTTTAAATCAGATGTTAGAGGGTATGAGAGGATCCTTGACTTGATCCATTTAAATCTGCTGAAAGCTCAGGATGGAGGGATGACCTAACTCACTCCTGGTGTGAATCTGTCAGCCTCGACCTCCTTTGTTACCACGGCTTCTTCCCTCACTCTTCTTTTACCTATGTCGTCCAGACTTTCCCTTCTGCAATTTCTACACTGTTGTGGTGTAGCAGACACACTTTATACACATCACAACACAACATTTAGTGTTGAAAAAAGACATAACAGCAGAGAGGAACTTTCACCTACCTTCTTCATACAATAGTTCCCTTCAACAATTGTGCCTTTTTCATTACCTACTGGCTTTGTGCAATATACCTCTGCAACATAATGCACCACAACATTCAGCGTGGAATATATGCAAACATTCATACATCACAGTACATAACAGTATCGGAGACAGTAGCACACAGTCGTACTGGCCATACTGTGGCAGCCACCACCAAAATTCTTATTGTCAAGAGATCGAATCATCCAAGTTGACAATATAACTCTGCTGTCAGCAGAGTTATATAGTGAGTATGAAAGAAATGAGGCAATAAGAAGGTAAAAAATTGAAGATTTAGAATGGATTAAGGTTAAAGTGTGTGACTCAGTTGGAATAAAGTACTGGAATAGTTCAAAATTTTGTTCATAATGTTTATAAAAGAAGAAAAGGGGAAAAACATGCGGATCTTGAGGAAACACTGAAGTACATAAGTGAAGAACACTTGTATATAAGAAAGCAGCACTTCGGTGGATTTATAGGTTTGGAAAAGATATATGAGAGATGTTACTAGAGTTACAAATGTATTAATCTTAGGTAATGTTTTGACAGCTATAGTGTGGAATTAAATTATAATACGCAAGAAAGACGGCAAATATTTACCCAAAAAATTGGGTCTTAGATAATGTTGTGTGATGTCACCTGTGGTCTTAAAAACGTGTGATGTCACTGTACTTTGCTCAGAAGACAATATATATGCAAAGCAGGCCATCATGTAGACCAGATGTCACTGTAAACACAGCATTATTAACATGCTATGCTAAAACTCTGTACACACAATGTATATATATATATATATATATATATATACATATACATACATATATATATATATATATATATATATATATATATATATATATATATATATATATATATATATATATATATATATATATATATACATATATGCAGAACAGCCACTGTGAAAAAAAATAGTGAAATTCCAAGTGCATTCGTGATTTCTCACATTATCAAGGAACTGATAAAGTGAAAAATCAGGAAATCGCTTGGAATCACTATTTTTTATCAGTGGTTGTTCTTCACATTGTAATATCACCTGTTTACTCTGATATTATTGCATATGTATACATACATGTGCGTGCATGCATGTATATATGCATGCATTTGCAATTGATTCCACATGCGACCTTCATATTTATTTAAGAAACACGATAAATAGATTATTATAAATTTATTACAGTATTCATGGAGGAGATTTAGAAATTCGCATTAAACACTCATCAATACACAACAATACCAAAACATTTCAGAGGGGTACAGGAAAATGAGTGTGCAGGGTTTATTGGGAGACAGATATGGTAATGAAAGGGCTTGACAGAGGCGCTGGTGGAGCATTGGGTAGGTGTGGTGGAGTGGCATACGTAGATAGGTAGATAGGGGGGGGGTTAAGCCATTAGAGGACGGGGGACGGATGACATCACAGTTGGGGGACCGGGTGACTGTCTAGATTATTAGTGTGTTGGAAGTGGATGTGTGTGTGGTGGAGTGAATGTGAGGTTGGGGTTTGCAAGGGGAGGGGGAGTAAGGGGTTTTGTAGGGTTTGGCCGGATCCTCTGGTGCCGGGGGGCATGGTGTGGTTGGGTTTGGTGAGAGTGGTATGAATGTCTTGGACTATAATTAGTACAGAGATGGTACTGAAACAAGGGCGTAGTCCCCGTGGAGTTAAGGAGACTGGAAACCTTGTGTGGTAGGATTATTTTGTGCGTTCGGTAAATATTATTTGCAGTATTCACTGCATAGTATTAGGACTAGTCACTGTTATTGTGGACTATGTATCATTATTTGGGTTTGTTTTTGTAATCTGTGCACACTGTACATTATATTTGCACTATTCACTGCATAGTATTAGGACTAGTCACGGTTATTGTGGACTATGTATCATTCTTTGGGTTTTGTTATTTGTTAAAATGTGCACACTGTACATTTTATTTGCAGTTAACAGCATAGCATTAGAACTAGAGCTAATATTATTGTGAACTTGGTATTGCATTATTTGTTTTTTTTTTTTGTGTGGACTCTGTATCAAGCATAAGAGGGGAAGGGGACAAGAGTTCACTATTTGTAGATAAATGGTTAGGGGTATGTTTTACTGATATATGCATAGCTTATTAAAGGAAATTGCTATTGCACAATTTGTAGCATGTAATTATTGAACGTTTCGGAACTGTAAAATGTAATTTTATTTTGTGCACTGTACAATTTATTTGCAGTCGTCAATGAGTATTCACTGTATATCCTTAGGAATAGAAAATAGTTTATGGTGGACTGTATTTCATTATTTGGGTTTATGTTTTGTGGACTCTGTATTTATTTATTTATTAGGGGAAAGGGGACAAGAGTTCACTGGTGGTAGAGGTAAGGGTTTTAGGGCATAGTTTTCTGATATTTCTGATATTTTCGATATTTTCACTGTTTAACCAAAGAATTGCTGTTGTATTATATGCAACATGTATTTTGCATGTTTATGAATTATAAATGTATATTTATTGGAAATTAATAAAATGTAAAAAAAAAAAATACCAAAACATTTCACTCAGTTATACACAATAATACGTACACATTACACTCATTCATACGCAGTAACACGTTCACGTGGCACTCATACACAATACATAAACATATTCATACATAATATGTACACATGACATTCATCACCACACAATAACATGTACACATGACAGCCATACACAATAACACATAAGCATTACATTTATTTATACATAACATGTAGACATGATAAACAGTCCCCCACTAGTGTCTCAAACGTGTCCTATCTTTATAGTCACATGTTTCACAAAGAATGTCGTCAAAATACTGTAAACCAACAATGTCTTATATATTCTGAATATTGAGGCATAAATATTTCCTTATTTCCATTATTTAGCCTCTACTACATTGTTTAATTTTAACCACCAGGTGGGCAAGTTCAGGTATGTCTATGAGAATGTTTTCACATGTACTCACCTAATTGTGGTTGCAGATGTCGAGTCACAGCTCCTAGCTTAGTATGTATGCATGAGTGTCCATAGCATGGGGTCTGGAGAGATATATGTGCGCGTATGTGTGACCAAATACGTGTTAGAGTGAGATGAGAGAATTATGTGCATTATTGTTTGCGTGTGTGCGTATTTGTAATACCTGGCATTGTGTGTGTGTGTGTGTGTGTTTTATGCATGCAAGTGTATGTATAATGGTGTATGCGTAAGGTGTGTGTGTTGAAACATATAAATGTGAAAATACTTATATATGTGTATGCTTGTGCGCTTGTTAGCCTTTGAGTGTCAAATGCAAAATACGAATAAATAAATAAAAGTGAAAACAGTGTAATATTTAATAGTTTTGATGGAGGTGGAAGTTCTTCAACACTTCGGCATTCATCTACATCAAATAAAACACTCACAAATACTTTTAAACTGCTAAATAAGCAAAAAAACTCTTACTAAGTATAAATTCATAGTGTAATATAAAAGGAATTCCAAAATTTTCATTAATTAGCCTCTCCTTGGTGGCCGAGGTATGTGGCAGCTTGGTCTCGTCTAGCTGGTGTACGGTCGTGGCTGTCTTGGTGGGTGTAATTACTGGACGCAGTTTTCTGTGTGTCACCTCCAAGGTCAGCCTCACCAGCCTGTATTCTTGCCTTCCCCAGGTTCGTGTATCCAGGAATCCATCCGTTCGCTCCCGGATGTTTCCCCTTCCCCACGTCCCCAAGGTCAGCCTCAACTACAACCTTCCCCAAGTTCATGTATCCAGGAATCCATCCGTTCGCTCCCGGATGTCTCCCCTTCCCCACTTACCTAAAGTCGGCGGTACCTTTCCCGGATCAGTGTCTCCAGGAGTCCACTTTGTGTCACCTCAGGTGGACTCCCTTCCCCACTTCCCCAGAGTCAGCGGTTGCCACCCCCAGTGACCTTGCTGGGTGGAAACTTGGTCTTGTCTAGCTGGCCTACGGTAGAGACTGTCCAGGTGGGTGTAATTACTGGACGCAGTTTTCTGTGTGTCACCTCCAGTAATTCCACCCACCTGGACAGTCTCTACCGTAGGCCAGCTAGAAGACCAGTTTCCACCCAGCAAGGTCACTGGGGTGGCAACCGCTGACTCTGGGGAGTGGGGAAGGAGTCCACCTGAGGTGACACAAGTGGACTCCTGAGACACTGATCCGGGAAAGGTACCGACCTTAGGTAAGTGGGGAAATCCGGGCCGATGACGGGAGTGCCAGTTGGCTGACTGGACGTGGAAGGCATCCGGAGCACGATGATTCACAGACTGGGAAGGCATACAGGCTGGTGAGGCTGACCTTGGGGAAGTGAGGAAGGGAAAATATCTGGAGGCGGACGGATGGATTCCTGGATACATGAATCTGGGGAAGGCTGAGGCTGGAAGGCAGAGATGAGAACACAGAGAGGCGAGGCTGACCTTAGGGAAGTGAGGAAGGGGAGACATCCGGGGGCCCACGGATGGATTCCTGGACACATGAACCTGGGGAAGGCGAGGGGGAGGGGTGGACCTTAAAGACGAACCACTGGCCTCCACGTGGCAAGGTCTGGTAACTCAGAGATAACTCTGAGGCTGACAGTGGTCGCAAATAATAATTGTATGATTATTATTACAATTTTATTATATTTATTTATTATTATTAATTGTTACTTATAAGTCATGATTTGTTAATTTGGATTCAAAAGCGTCAACCATTTTTCCTGACAGACACGGTGAAATATATCTAGTTGTTGTAATGTTAACTCTGGTGAGTGCATTAATCTTCTTCCTCATTACACTAATGAACAATTTGAATAATACACAGATAAGAACACCGTGACTCCCATCAGGGAGGCTGAAGTGAGAATAACACCATCCTAACTACTGCCAGGGAGACTGCGCATTCCCAGAAAGTTATCCCCGTATTGCATAAACCCAGCCACCTCTGCCTTACTGTTCTCCTGTGTCACTGTACTGTTCCATGTTACTGTACTGTTCTTTTGTGTTACTGTATTGTGCTGTTCTTTTGTGTTACTGTAGTGTGCTGTTCTTCTGTGTTAATGTACTGTTCTTCTGTGTTACTGTACTATACTGTTCTTCTGTGTTACTGTACGATTGTTCTATGTTACTGTAGTGTTCTTCTGTGTTACTGTAATGTTCTTCCGTGTTACTGTACTGTTCTTCTGTGTTACTGTACTGTTCTTCTGTGTTACTGTAGTGTGCTGTTCTTCTGTGTTACTGTACTGTTCTTCTGTGTTACTGTACTGTAATGTTCTTTTGTGTTACTGTACTGTGCTGTTTTTGTATGCTACTGTACTGTTCTTCTGTGTTACTTTACTGTACTGTTTTTTTGTGTTATTGTACTGTTCTTCTGTGTTACTATTCTGTTCTTTTGTGTTACTGTACTGTTCCATGTTATTGTACTGTTCTTCAGTGTCACTGTACTGTTCTTCTGTGTTACTCTTCTGTTCTTTTGTGTTACTGTACAGTTCTGTGTTACTGTACTGTTTTTCTGTGTTTCTGTACTATTCTTTTGTATTACTGTACTGTACTGTTCTTCTGTGTTACTGTATTGTTCTTCTGTGTTACTGTACTGTACTGTTCTTCTGTGTTACTACTGTACTGTTTTTCTGTGTTACTGTTCTGTTCTTCTGTGTTACTGTACTGTTGATGTGTTATTCTGTTTAATGTATTAATATACTGTTTTAAGTATTACTATACTTTTTATATGTTATTATACTATTTTATGTCTCTATACTGTTTAATGTGTTACTGTATTGTTTTATGTTACTCTACTATTCTTACATGTTACTGTACTTGTCTTTTAAGTTAGTGTACTTACGGTAAGTCAGTGTAGTGTACTTACTGTAAGTCAGTGTAGTGTTCTTGGTTGTAATGGTCTGGTGATGCTGACAAACTGTCGTATAGGTCACTTTTATCCTGAACTGCACTTAAGTGTTCTTTTATAGTGTACTGTTTTTTGTGTTTTGCTGTACCAATTTTGCGTATGTTTTTAACGTTCCTGTATGTTGATATTCTGGCTGTATCCTTGAGGTAAGCTAAAGGTTCTACTCTGCTATATACACCAAGCACTTCAAACTTTCCCACTGCGTCTTACTCAACAGTGTCTCCCACACTGACATTCATGTCTCTTGCATCACTCAACATTCCCAACACATTCACTTAACATCTTCCAGAATCCCTTTCTCTTTTCTATACTTTTCTCAAATTTAAAATATTTATCCAAATAAACCTATCCACAATACACACCAAAAATCAGTAACTCTCAGGTAATAACGTCGACCATCATGATAGTCTCGATCTGACCACCAAAATCATTTCAATAGTCATTCCTACAACCTAACTGGTTAGTCTCACTGTTACTGCCTCCAGTACTGCTGGGTTTTTTTTTTGCAATGATTTATTGCTCTGATATACGTTTTGAAACACTAGTATCATAAGTCTTGTTCTTTGCATAAATTATTTTTGTTTTTTAACTATTTTCAAATAATGTCTTTTAAAATATAGTGTAATTTTGTCTCAACACTGTGTACGGCTTTGATCTGTTTCATAACGGTTGGTATCAAAGTTACACTTGTGTTAGCATACCAGACTAATTATTTAGTTATTCTTGTTGTTTACAGGAAATGCAGTGAAATGCTACAAGCATTGATGCAAACGTAACTTGTTGTACAATTTTTCATAGCTACGTCTTCAGTATTCTCCCCAAACCCAAGCTGAAGTTATTATGGTTCAGTAGTTATGGTAGTTTTAGTATTAAGAAGTTTTAGTATTAAGAACTGCTTCCCAACTGTGTTAGTCACTGTGGTTACAATATCTTCAACAGATTAAAAAGCATAATTATGTAGCCTTTCAATAAATACATGTTCCAGTATTTAAAAGACCTGATTTAGTGACAAAAATATTTTTAGCAAAGCATCTTACAGCCTGGCCAACACGTCTCCTGTGAGAGCATCTTACAGCCTGGCTGACACGTCTCCTGTCAGAGCATCTTACAGCCTGGCCGACACGTCTCCTGTCAGAGCATCTTACAGCCTGGCCGACACGTCTCCTGTCAGAGCATCTTACAGCCTGGCTGACACGTCTCCTGTCAGAGCATCTTACAGCCTGGCCAACACGTCTCCTGTCAGAGCATCTTACAGCCTGGCCGACACGTCTCCTGTCAGAGCATCTTACAGTCTGGCCGACACGTCTCCTGTTAGAGCATCTTACAGTCTGGCCTACACGTCTCCTGTCAGAGCATCTTACAGCCTGGCCAACACGGCTCCTGTCAGAGCATCTTACAGCCTGGCCGACACGTCTCCTGTCAGAGCATCTTACAGCCTGGCCGACACGTCTCCTGTCAGAGCATCTTACAGCCTGGCCGACACGTCTCCTGTCAGAGCATCTTAGAGCCTGGCCAACACGTCTCCTGTCAGAGCATCTTACAGTCTGGCCAACACGGCTCCTGTCAGAGCATCTTACAGCCTGGCTGACACGTCTCCTGTCAGAGCATCTTAGAGCCTGGCCGACACGTCTCCTGTCAGAGCATCTTACAGCCTGGCTGACACGTCTCCTGTCAGAGCATCTTACAGCCTGGCCGACACGTCTCCTGTCAGAGCATCTTACAGCCTGGCTGACACGTCTCCTGTCAGAGCATCTTACAGTCTGGCTGACACGTCTCCTGTCAGAGCATCTTACAGCCTGGCTGACACGTCTCCTGTCAGAGCATCTTACAGTCTGGCCGACACGTCTCCTGTCAGAGCATCTTAGAGCCTGGGCGACACGTCTCCTGTCAGAGCATCTTAGAGCCTGGCCGACACGTCTCCTGTCAGAGCATCTTAGAGCCTGGCCGACACGTCTCCTGTCAGAGCATCTTACAGCCTGGCCGACACGTCTCCTGTCAGGCATCTTAGAGCCTGGGCGACACGTCTCCTGTCAGTGCATCTTAGAGCCTGGCCGACACGTCTCCTGTCAGAGCATCTTACAGCCTGGCTGACACGTCTCCTGTCAGAGCATCTTACAGCCTGGCCGACACGTCTCCTGTCAGAGCATCTTACAGCCTGGCCTACACGTCTCCTGTCAGAGCATCTTAGAGCCTGGCTGACACGTCTCCTGTCAGAGCATCTTAGAGCCTGGCCGACACGTCTCCTGTCAGAGCATCTTAGAGCCTGGGCGACACGTCTCCTGTCAGAGCATCTTACAGCCTGGCCGACACGTCTCCTGTCAGCGCTTCATTTAGCCTAGCTGACACGTCTCCTGTCAGGTCATCTTACAGCCTGGCTGACACGTCTCCGATCAGAGCATCTTAGAGCCTGTCCGACACGTCTCCTGTCAGAGCATCTTAGAGTCTGGCCGACACGTCTCCTGTCAGGCATCTTAGAGCCTGGCGACACGTCTCCTGTCAGAGCATCTTAGAGCCTGGCCGACACGTCTCCTGTCAGAGCATCTTAGAGCCTGGGCGACACGTCTCCTGTCAGAGCATCTTTAGAGCCTGGCCGACACGTCTCCTGTCAGAGCATCTTAGAGCCTGGCCGACACGTCTCCTGTCAGAGCATCTTAGAGCCTGGCACGCACGTCTCCTGTCAGAGCACTCTTAGAGCTCTGCTGACACGTCTCCTGTCAGAGCATCTTAGAGCCTGGCCGACACGTCTCCTGTCAGGGCATCTTAGAGCCTGGCCGACACGTCTCCTGTCAGGGCATCTTAGAGCGTGGCCGACACGTCTCCTGTCAGATGATCTTAGACCCTGGCCGACACGTCTCTTATCAGAGCATCTTAGAGCGTGGCCGACACGTCTCCTGTCAGAGCATCTTAGAGCCTGCCCGACACGTCTCCTGTCAGAGCATCTTAGAGCCTGGCCGACACGTCTCCTGTCAGAGCATCTTAGAGCCTGGCCGACACGTCTCCTGTCAGAGCATCTTAGAGCCTGGCCGACACGTCTCCTGTCAGAGGATCTTAGACCCTGGCTGACACGTCTCTTATCAGAGCATCTTAGAGCGTTGCCGACACGTCTCCTGTCAGAGCATCTTAGAGCGCTGCCGACACGTCTCCTGTCAGAGCATCTTAGAGCCTGCCGACACGTCTCCTGTCAGGCATCTTAGAGCTGGCCACACGTCTCCTGTCAGAGCATCTTAGAGCCTGGCCGACACGTCTCCTGTCAGAGCATCTTAGAGCCTGGCCGACACGTCTACTGTCAGCGCTTCATTTAGCCTCCGACACGTCTCCTGTCAGGTCATCTTACAGCCTGGCTGACACGTCTCCGATCAGAGCATCTTAGAGCCTGGCCGACACGTCTCCTGTCAGAGCATCTTAGAGCCTGGGCGACACGTCTACTGTCAGAGCATCTTACAGCCTGGCCGACACGTCTCCCTGTCAGGCATCTTAGAGCCTGGCCGACACGTCTCCTGTCAGAGCATCTTAGAGCCTGGCCGACACGTCTCCTGTCAGGCATCTTAGAGCCTGGCCGACACGTCTCCTGTCAGGCATCTTAGAGCCTGGCCGACACGTCTCCTGTCAGAGCATCTTAGAGCCTGGCCGACACGTCTCCTGTCAGAGCATCTTAGAGCCTGGCCGACACGTCTCCTGTCAGAGCATCTTAGAGCCTGGCCGACACGTCTCCTGTCAGAGCATCTTAGAGCCTGCCGACACGTCTCCTGTCAGGCATCTTAAGCCTGGCCGACACGTCTCCTGTCAGGCATCTTAGAGCCTGGCCGACACGTCTCCTGTCAGAGCATCTTAGAGCCTGGCCGACACGTCTCTGTCAGGCATCTTAGAGCCTGGCCGACACGTCTCCTGTCAGAGCATCTTAGAGCCTGGCCGACACGTCTCCTGTCAGAGCATCTTAGAGCCTGGCCGACACGTCTCCTGTCAGGCATCTTAGAGCCTGGCCGACAGTCTCCTGTCAGGCATCTTAGAGCCTGGCCGACACGTCTCCTGTCAGAGCATCTTAGAGCCTGGCCGACACGTCTCCTTCAGTCAGACATCTTAGAGCTTGCCGACACGTCTCCTGTCAGAGCATCTTAGAGCCTGGCCGACACGTCTCCTGTCAGAGCATCTTAGAGCCTGGCCGACCCGTAGCTACAGTCGCTCTCCTGTCAGGCATCTTAAGCCGGCGACACGTCTCCTGTCAGAGCATCTTAGCAGCCTGGCCGACACGTCTCCTGTCAGAGCATCTTAAGCCTGGCGACACGTCTCCTGTCAGAGCATCTTAGAGCCTGGCCGACACGTCTCCTGTCAGGGCATCTTAAGCCTGGCCGACACGTCTCCTGTCAGGCATCTAAGCCTGGCCGACACGTCTCCTGTCAAGCGCATCTTAGAGCTCCTGGCCTGGACACGTCTCCTGTCAGAGCATCTTAGAGCTGGCCGACACGTCTCCTGTCAGCATCTTAGAGCCTGGCCGACAGTTCCTGTCAGAGCATCTTAGCCTGGCCGACACGTCTCCTGTCAGAGCATCTTAGAGCCTGGCCGACACGTCTCCTGTCAGAGCATCTTAGAGCCTGCCGACACGTCTCCTGTCAGGCATCTTAGAGCCTGGCCGACACGTCTCCTGTCAGGCATCTTAGAGCCTGGCCGACACGTCTCCTGTCAGGCATCTTAGAGCCTGCCGACACGTCTCCTGATCAGAGCATCTTAAGCCTGGCCGACACGTCTCCTGTCAGGCATCTTAAGCCTGGCCGACACGTCTCCTGTCAGGCATCTTAGAGCCTGGCCGACAGTCTCCCGTCAGAGCATCTTAGAGCTGCCGACACGTCTCCTGTCAGAGCATCTTAGAGCCTGCCGACACGTCTCCTGTCAGAGCATCTTAGAGCCTGGCCGACACGTCTCCGTCAGAGCATCTTAAGCCTGGCCTGACACGTCTCCTGTCAGAGCATCTTAGAGCCTGGCTGACACGTCTCCTGTCAGAGCATCTTAGAGCCTGCCGACACGTCTCCTGTCAGGCATCTTAGAGCCCGCTGACACTCTCCTGTCAGGCATCTTAGAGCCTGGCCGACACGTCTCCTGTCAGGCATCTTAGAGCCTGGCGACACGTCTCCTGTCAGAGCATCTTAGAGCCTGGCCGACACGTCTCCTGTCAGAGCATCTTAGAGCCTGGCCGACACGTCTCCTGTCAGGCATCTTAGAGCCTGGCCGACACGTCTCCTGATCAGGCATCTTAGAGCCTGCCGACACGTCTCCTGGAGCATCTTACAGCCTGGCCGACACGTCTCCTGTCAGAGCATCTTAGAGCCTGGCCGACACGTCTCCTGTCAGAGCATCTTAGAGCCTGGCCGACACGTCTCCTGTCAGAGCATCTTAGAGCCTGGCCGACACGTCTCCTGTCAGAGCATCTTACAGCCTGGCCGACACGTCTCCTGTCAGAGCATCTTAGAGCCTGGCCGACACGTCTCCTGTCAGAGCATCTTAGAGCCTGGCCGACACGTCTCCTGTCAGAGCATCTTAGAGCCTGGCTGACACGTCTCCTGTCAGAGCATCTTAGAGCCTGGCGACACGTCTCCTGCAGAGCATCTTAGAGCCTAGCCGACACGTCTCCTGTAGAGCATCTTACGAGCCTGGCGACACGTCTCCTGTCAGAGCACTTAGAGCCTGGCCGACACGTCTCCTGTCAGGCATCTTAGAGCCTGGCCGACACGTCTCCTGTCAGAGCATCTTAGAGCCTGGCCGACACGTTCCTGTCAGAGCATCTTACAGTCTGGACCGACACGTCTCCTGTCAGAGCATCTTACAGCCTGGCCGACACGTCTCCTGTCAGAGCATCTTACAGCCTGGCCGACACGAAAATAAAATAAAACCCTTGAATTAAAAAACACTTACAACGTCATATATGTGAGCTGCTTTTACACAAACACTCGAAAGCTGTGCTTGCTGTAAAAACACCTGAAAGCTGTGCTTTGTGTACACAAACACTCTGAAAGCTGTGCTTGTTGTACACAAACACCTGAAAGCTGTGCTTGTTGTACACAAACACCTGAAAGCTGTGCTTGTTGTACACAAACACCTGAAAGCTGTGCTTGTTGTACACAAACACCTGAAAGCTGTGCTTGTTGTACACAAACACCTGAAAGCTGTGCTTGTTGTACACAAACACCTGAAAGTTACAGGCAAAAAAAATTAACTTCTGTTCACTAGTTATGTATCTGTATAATAACGATATTTAGCACAAATATGTTTACAGTCTGCATGGAAATTAATAATCATATAATCACTTGAAACTCACACAAAACAAACTAATACAGAAACAAAGGCACCGAAACAGAACATACACCGAAAAAACAACAACAAGGAAAGAAAGAACAAACAAGGAAATATACACTGAAGAATTCATCAAACACGAAAACACTGGAAGGCAGCAAACAAGGAAAAATAAGCACCTCGACATGCAATAAAGTTGAACTGAAAGAGAAACATGTTTCTGAAAGAAATACAGGAAAATGGTAACAGAAATAACAAGCAAAGAAGCACAGGACATGTATTCTAATACATCAACTTGTGTCAATTATTTCAGCACTCACTCTAAGTTAAGAAAAGAACAGTGTCTAGTCTACTTCTAAGATATTCAGGGATTTGCTGTCCAAGTCGTTCAGAACAAGAAGTTTCCAGTATAAACCAACAGTTCAGAAAAGCTTGACTTAGTACAAACCAAGAAGGTTTGTACTAAGTCAAGCAAAAAACTATTATAAAACAGCTCCAGCGACTCCCAAATAAAACATTGTTTTTCATAATAACTTTCAGGAGAAAAGCGAATATTTAGCTATCATAATATTCTGTCCTAATAAATTAGACAATTGTTTCTCCAAAAAAAAAAAAAAAAGACATACAAGAATGGAAAAGCCTTCGTAAAGACAGTGACCTTCTTTACAGAGGGACGACCTGGCGTCAGCTTCCATGTAAATATATTGCAACACAAGAGACCTATGAAATACGGACAGGAGAGCTCTGCTATCTTCCAATATCTCAAAAATCAAGAAAATAATTATGAAAAAAAAAAAATAGAAATAAAGTAACTCTCTTACTCTGTTGCTAGTTTATATTACTTTATATTTCCTTAATACTTATAATAATATAATGTTTAGCATATGTTAAGATCAGGTTCTTTATAACTGACCTTTTTTGATTTTGTACAGTGTCTGATGACAGAGTAAAGTTAACTCCGAAACTAGTCGTGAATAATTGTTGTTTCAGTCAATAAAGAAATAAAAATGTATGTATATAATTCTTCATTTTTCATCATTTTTAATTGTTAATGTCCGTTTGATTTACAGTGTCCTCAATGGATGACACTGTCTTGCAAATTCTAGTATTGTCAGCAGAGGAAGACACGATGCTGTGACTTACATCTCTGTCTATGTCAGATATGAGGATGAACAAAAGGATAGTAGCGAGAACTGTATCATTTGGAAGAAAATTTTCATTGTAGCCGCCACGGATTTTACTCTGTTTACTATTACTCTTTGTGATCTATTGGTTACGAAGTTATAGATCCATCTACTCACCTTTCCTGTTATTTCTTTAGCATGCATTTTGTGTGTTATTGCACCAGGGGTGGGGAACCAGTTGGATATAATGATGTTATAAACATCATTCGCGGGCCTTACTAAATTATCAACTTAAAAATTAGCCTGCTATATTTGGTCAAACATTTAATTAAGTCAAGCCTAATATGATGGCTGGAACTGCTTCTCTTTGGTGAGGCGTTTGATGTTAGCTGATATTGATGACGTTGCTACTAGCAACTGGTTTTCCAGGTTTGTGTCGGTCAGTCTGGAGCGCAGTCGACTCTTTGCGATGGTAAGTTTTGAAAAGAAATGCTGGCAGCAGTAAGTTGTTGTGAACACAGAGGCATATTTTAGTGCATGTCTCTTCAAAGTGGGGAAATTCATCATTGGTTATGTAACGTTTATAAAACTGAAGCAATGGGAGGTTGCTGTATTTAGCTTTCAGCTCATCTTCGCTTTGCAGCTGAATGTTGTAGGTTATCAAGCACATCAGTTGCTTCACATTAAACGTGTAGCAAAGATGTTCAATTCCATTTGTTTACTTTTCACGCCCTTAAATCTTTCATCAAATACCTCAGTTAGTTTCGCACAAGCCAGAGAGAAAAATGAGAAATCTCCTGCAGAATCCTTTAGTTTTTTTTTTTAATATCTTGTGGTAAGTCAGTAATCCGAACTGAGACTTCTCCAAGACAAACTAACACTGAAACAATTTTACTTTAACTGATGGTAACAACACCAGAGCAGCCACCATGCACTCTCTTCACAAACTCTCCTTCTACATGAGGCCTCAGCGTCTTCCTATTAGCTCGCTCACTACCATAACACATCTGAATAACGTTGTCTCTGCCTCAACGAGACCTGGTGATAGCGGCTTCTTTGATTCCAAACTCTGCTGAAGAGCATTGATTTTATCCAGACGCATTTGGCTTCCTAGGTCTAATGACGCTCCTGATTGCCCTTTTTTCATTACTGCTGATACATCGTCACAAACTTGGCACACATGTTTGGACTTCTTGGGAAAAATCGACACTACATCAACTTTTCTTTTCTTTGTAGTCGCCATTTGTAGGATGTCACACCACTTAAGTTTTAATAACTATCCAGTGTGTGTTAACACTTTCTTCGTGAACACTGCCAGCCTGCCTGGCACTGACTCCCTCCTCCCCGCCAGGCTGCCTGGCACTGACTCTCCTCTGCCAGGCTGCCTGGCACTGACTCTCTGCCAGCCTGCCAGGCACTGACTCTCCCTGCCCGGCTGCCTGGCACTGACTTCCTCTGCCAGGCTGCCTGGCACTGACTTCCCCCTGCCAGGCTGCCTGGCACTGACTCTCCTCTGCCAGGCTGCCGACACTGACTCCTCTGAGTCCGGTCGCTTTGTTAACCCACCGCTACATACTTAACTAAATTGTAAAAATTAATACTGTTCCTGACATCTATTAAAATAATAGTCAAAATGGCCAAATGGATTCGATTTGTTGCGACTTGTCTGTTGAAGAAGGAAGTATTTGATATTTTGTGTGAAAGTAGTGATAAAAGTAAGAAAGAAAATGGAGATAAAGCTCTCAATGGTATTTACATCGGAATTATGTTCGAAATGAAGAAGATGATTGATGGGAGACTGATTCAAAATCGAAGAAGACGGATCGGATTTATGAAATATTGCAAAATTACTCGCATGTAAAAATATCAGTGTATTCTTCCAAAAAGCCCAATTTTTATAAAAATTATCAGAATAAAAGCTAAAAGGTATTGTATCATCCTAATTCTGCATACTTATTTGGATTTTAGGTTTTGTAATTTTTTCCTCATTATACAGTGTAAACCGATAGGGGAATGGGCTAATATAAATTTATGTTATGAAAAATCTCCTAGATTTATTGAATTTCGAGTCCGCCTGAGGGGTTTTGGCAGGGCCAGACCAAATGATTTCGCTGGGCCTTGTATGGCCCGCGGCCGACGTTCCCCTCCTGTATTACACCATGATCGTACTTTTGGAAGGGTGAAGGTTTATTACTCAGTCCTGGTTCAATCTTAAGCCAAAATGAATCAAGGCTGGCTCCCCTTGGGAAAATAACAAAAATGGAAAAGGTAAATAATAACAAAGATAAGCACTTTATTTAAAGAATATTTTACGAAAAATAAACATGAATCTCAAATCCTATCTTAAAGAAAATGAAAATAAATAGATAAATAAAAATTTTGTACTCAAAGCTAATTTATACAGATGTTGTTGGTAGGTGAACGTGTCGATGTTCTTGACACGGAAGCTCTGTTGTTCCTTTTTTTCTGAACTCCTTGATGTTGTTGATGAATCGAAGGCTGTGTAAACAACCACTCGGTCGACGGAGGTTTCCAAAATCACTCAGTTGATGGATGTTTCCTAATCCAAGTTGGAACCTATTATTCCAGATACCAGGACTCAGGTGTTGTCCACTTATAAATCGTGTAGTTGCCTGAGTTGTTGTTTGGTTCTAGAGGAACCACAGTTCCTCCATCAGCACCACCTGCTTTTGTGCCAGATGACCCTAGTTTCCCGGGGAAGGCTGAATGAAAGAAAATTTAAACTCCCATTCTAATAATCACTTCATTTAGGCATGTTATTTAAAAGACATGGTGAGAGACTTAAACAAAGTACTTTACTTTAAGGCAAGGCAGGGAACATAATTACGTAAATTAAAATAAACCTAATAATGAAGCCTTAAATAAAGAAATTAAGATAGGAGTAGCGTGAGTACTTACAGTAGTGTTGGGAGTGGGGGTGGGAATATTCCCATGGCCGGAGCCCCACCTACCTTCACCGGGTGGAAAGAGGGGGGGGGATAGGGGGGAGCTAGACACTACCCTACCTTAACGAGCAGACTAAACAACTATCACCTTACAGACATTCATTTCATTACTCCCATCTATGGACTTTTCCTCACAGAAGGCTTTCGTCTGTTTTACACTGCATTCTGTTTTTCCTCCACTGCATCCAAGATCGCCATTGGTCCAGTAGTCGAGAGGCAGGGAGCGATTGCTCAAACCCATGGACCTGGGTTGAGCAATTGTTGGAAGTACAAGTGGGGTTTGGGGATCTTGCTTTGAACCCTTTCAGAGATTTTTTTTGTGGGGCATTAGTGTTATCGGTCTTAATTCGTTGCAATTTTTACTCCACTTTATGGACTGGGGCTAATCGGGTTTTTATGACTGTTGGATGACCTCGTTTCTAGGCTTCCTCTCCATAAACAATGCAGACTCTCATGCTAAGCGGACTTTCTCTTCTCCCAAACTCAGTTTTCCCGTGAAATGTTTTTTTTTCCCCTCCTTATTTCCAAATACAAACTCTTAACGCCTTCATACTCCCTTTTTGTCACTGATGTTTTTGAGTCGTCTCCGTTTTCACCCCTTGTTATTCCAAAAATTTGACGAAACTCGCCTCTTCCTTTCTGAGGACGGTACACAGCCACAATGTGATATTCCCGCACTGGGATGGCACAGCCACACTGTGATATCCAGCACTGGACGGACACACCACCCGGAATCCAACTGGGACGGCCACAGACACACTGGATATCCAGCACTGGGATGGTACACAGCCCACACTGTGATATCCAGCACTGGGACGGCCCCAGCCACAATTGGGATCCAGCACTGGGACGGTACACAGCCACACTGTGAGAGCCAGCACTGGGACGGTACACCACACTGTGAGATCCAGCACTGGGACGGTACACAGCCACACCCGGAGAGCCAGCACTGGGACGGTACACAGCCACACTGTGAGATCCAGCACTGGGACGGGGGACAAAGCCACACTGTGAGATCCCGACTGGGACGGTACACAGCCACACTGTGAGATACATCACTGGGACGGTACACAGCCACACGGGAGATCCAGCACTGGGACGGACAGAGCCACACCGGAGATCCAGCACTGGGGGCCGACACAGCCACACTGAGATCCAGCACTGGGGGCGGTACACAGCCCACCCGGGGAGAGCCAGCACTGGGACGGGGACAAGCCAAACCCGGGGAGCCAGCACTGGGACGGTACACAGCCAAAAGTGAGATCCAGCACTGGGACGGACACAACCACACTGTGAGATCCAGCACTGACGGTACAAGCCACACTGGGGGGCCCCCCGAAAGGGGCGGTACAAAACCCAAACCCCCCGTGAGATCCAGCACTGGGACGGTACAAGCCACACTGAGATCCAGCACGGGGCGGACACAACCACACTGGAACGGTAAAAGCCACACTGTGAGATCCAGCACTGGGGGGTACACAGCCACTTTTGGGGAGCCAGCACTGGGACGGTAAAAGCCACACTGTGAGATCCAGCACGGGGCGGACACAGCCACACTGGAGATCCAGCACTGGGACGGTACACAGCCACACTTGAGATCCAGCACTGGGACGGTACACAGCCACACTGTGAGATCCAGCACTGGGACGGTACACAGCCACACTGTGAGATCCAGCACTGGGACGGTACAAAACACTTGGATCCAGCACTGGGACGGCACAGCCACCCCCGTGAGATCCAGCACGGGGCGGTACACAGCCAAAAAGTGGGGATCCAGCACTGGGACGGAAGCCACTTTTAGAGCCAGCACCCCCTGGACACAGCCACATTGTGAGATCCAGCACTGTTACGGTACACAGCCACATTGGGAGAGCCAGCACTGCTACGGTACAAAATTTCGAGATCCAGCACTGGGACGGACACAGCCACACTGTGAGATCCAGCACTGGGACGGTACACAGCCACACTGTGAGATCCAGCACTGGGACGGTACACAGCCACCCCGGAGATCCAGCACTGGGACGGCACACCCACATTGTGAGATCCAGCACTGGGACGGTACACAGTCACACTGTGAGATCCAGCATTGGGAAAGGGCACACAACACTGTGAGATCCAGCACTGGGAGGACACAGCCACACTGTGAGATCCACACTGGAGGTACACACCCCCATTTGAGATCCAGCACTGGGACGGTACACAGTCACACTGTGAGATCCGCACTGGGATGGTCCACAACAACACTGTGAGATCCAGCACTGCTCGGGCACAGCCACATTGTGAGATCCAGCACTGGGACGGTACAAAAACCACCTGTGAGATCCAGCACTGGGACGGTACACAGCCACACTGAGAGATCCAGCACTGGGACGGTACACGCCACACTGTGAGATCCAGCACTGGGACGGTACACAGCCACACTGTGAGATCCAGCACTGGGACGGTACACAGCCACACTGTGAGATCCAGCACGGGACGGTACACAGCCACACTGTGAGATCCAGCACTGGGACGGTACACAGCCACACTCAGAGATCCAGCACTGGGAGGGACACAGCCACACTGTGAGATCCCACTGGGACGGTACACAGCCACACTGTGAGATCCAGCACTGGAGGTACACGCCACCGAGAGATCCAGGATTTTGGACGGGACAGCCACACTGTGGAGATCCAGCACTGGGCGGACACAGCCACATCGAGATCCAGCATGGGACGGTACACAGCCACCCCGGAGATCCAGCACGGGGACGGTACACAGCCACATCTGGATCCAGCACTGGGACGGACACAGCCACACCGTGAGATCCAGCACTGGGACGGTACACAGCCACCCCGGGGGATCCAGCACTGGGACGGTCACAGCCACACTGTGAGATCCAGCACTGGGATTTGCACACAGCCAACCCGAGATCCAGCACTGGGACGGTACACAGCCACCTGTGAGATCCAGCACTGGGACGGCACACACCCCCTGGGAGAGATCCAGCACTGGGACGGTACACAGCCACACTGTGAGATCCAGCACTGGGACGGTACAAACACTGGGAGATCCAGCACTGGGACGGTACACAGCCACACCGTGAGATCCAGCACTGGGACGGCACAGCCACCGTGAGATCCAGCATTGGGACGGTACACAGCCACACTGTGAGATCCAGCACTGGGACGGTACACACCACATGTGAGATCCAGCACTGGGACTACACAGCCACACTGTGAGATCCAGCACTGGGACGCTGATGGTCACTAGGGCAAACACTATTTTCTTTATATTTTCTTGCTTTTTTCCTCTTACTCCCTGGGATATTTTGATTTTTTTTATTTTATTTAAAAGGCTTTGGTAATTACAGTACAAAGTATCCTTACAAAAACATAATTCCAAAGTAAAAAAACCACACATAACACAGAAAACAAAACCTTCATCAAAAATGAAGCATGTTTCAACAACATACATGTCATTATAATAGGAACCTAACTAAATAATACAAATAAAAAATAAAATACCCCAATGAGGAAACACTGATCCCCAAAACACACAATGGTAATCAAAACCCGACATAACCCAACACTTTTTACACACAGTACTAAAACGTGTGCAAAAGACTATACACCTAAACCAACCCCACGTTAGGACAGGCAACTAACACCAATTGACCTTTAATTTATATAACC
Source organism: Cherax destructor (assembly GCA_009830355.1). Taxonomy (NCBI): domain Eukaryota; kingdom Metazoa; phylum Arthropoda; class Malacostraca; order Decapoda; family Parastacidae; genus Cherax; species Cherax destructor. The sequence continues at coordinate 25,361 of WNWK01008939.1, forward strand.
ACACATAATAAACAATCTCATTTACCTTTTAGTGCTATTCCTACAAACAATAATATATAATGAAACCCAACGTATTGAATGTATCCCCAAGAACCTTCATAAAATTTATATATATTAACAAACCTTTTGATTACGAGACCTAAGTTTCTCTCTCTCAAAAAAAAAAAATTAACTTGCATAGATATTGCAATTTATCCGCCTATATTTTTTAATTTGATCAGAAAACATTGAGGCCCACACCTCAAAAAAGGGGCCTTCAACCAAGGTAATGATAAACTTTAATCTGTTAATACCCTGAAAACCCTTTATAAAATCTGAAACCCCTCTGGTGCTTTAATACCCTGAAACCCTCTTGAAAAATACCCTGGGAAACCCTCTGGTGATTAATATAAACCCTCTGGTGAAACCAAAGCAAAACACAATAAAAATATAAAAAACCTTTGATATAAGAAAAGATTAGATAAATAATTTATTCTTTTTTAAAAAACCAAAAAAAAAAAATTTTTTATTTAAAAACCTTTAAATAAAAAACCATTATAATGTTTTTTTTTTTTTTTTTTTGGGCCAAAAAAAATTTTGTTTTCAAAGAAATTTTTACTTTGATATCCATCTTTTCTATACCACTTTTAATAGATCCTGTTTATTTGATTACACTTTGTTTGATGTCCTTTTGCAACAATGTGACGAATAAATAAACTAATAATAAGTAATTTAAAAACAATAATCATATTCATGTTAATATTACCTTTCTATTAAAATTAATGTAAAGATTTATAAGACTAGACTTTCCATTTTTTATTATTATCATGTAAATATTGGATCTTTTCACCAAGTGTTGTTTAGTCTTTGATATATTCATTTATGAAAGCTTTTATGTGGCCTTATTTCCGTGACTAATACGTTGTTTACATACAATGTACAACACTAAATGTTCTTTATTAGTGTGTTTTAGAAGCAGTCTAGACTTTCACATCTAGCAAGTCGCAAGACTCTAGATTTCAAGTGAAACATTTCTGATAATTTGAGTAAAATTTACGCTATGATTACATTTTTGTAACGAAGTTTCTGTTAGTTGCTTTCAAAATTTGTCAGTGTGCACAGTGCACTCAGTGTGCACAGTGCACCTCAGTGTGCACAGTGCACCTCAGTGGGGCACAGTGCACCTCAGTGTGCACAGTGCACCTCAGTGTGCAAGTGCACCTCAGTGTGGACAGTGCACTCAGTGTGGACAGTGCACCTCAGTGTGCACAGTGCACCTCAGTGTGGACAGTGCACCTCAGTGTGCACAGTGCACTCAGGGGCACAGTGCCCTCAGTGTGCACAGTGCACCTCAGTGTGACAGTGCACCTCAGTGTGGACAGTGCACCTCAGTGTGCACAGTGCACCTCAGTGTGCACAGTGCACCTCAGTGTGCACAGTGCACCTCAGTGTCACAGTGCACCTCAGTGTGCACAGTGCACCTCAGTGTCACAGTGCACCTCAGTGGGGACAGTGCACCTCAGTGTGCACAGTGCACCTCAGTGTGCACAGTGCACCTCAGTGTGCACAGTGCACCTCAGTGTGCACAGTGCACCAAGTGTGCACAGTGACCCTCAGTGTGCACAGTGCACCTCAGTGTGCACAGTGCACCTCAGTGTGCACAGTGCACCTCAGTGTGCACAGTGCACCTCAGTGTGGACAGTGCACCTAGTGTAGACAGTGCACCTCAGGGGCACAGTGCACCTCAGTGTGCACAGTGCACTCAGTGTGCACAGTGCACCTCACTGTGCACAGTGCACCTCAGTGGGGACAGTGCACCTCAGTGTGCACAGTGCACTCAGTGCACAGTGCACCTCAGTGTGCACAGTGCACCTCAGTGTGCACAGTGCACTAAGTGTGCACAGTGCACCTCAGTGTGCACAGTGCACCTAAGTGTGCACAGTGCACCTAAGTGTGCACAGTGCACCTCAGTGTGCACAGTGCACCTCAGTGTGCACAGTGCACCTCAGTGTGCACAGTGCACCTCAGTGTGCACAGTGTACCTCAGTGCAGCTTTTCATCTTCGTGAAATAACAACCAAATTAATTATGCGTCTTCAGATTCAGCCTTTAATCAACGATACTTTAGATTAAGTTATTATCAGAGATGTGACACCACCCACTTTGTGTGTCCATCAGTAAGTTTAATTAATATACCTGGCATATTCAGAGACATGTTCCAATCATGTTCCAAATACGTTCCAGACATTTTCCTAAATTTTCATTTTAAACCTGGATTCATTTATTGCATTATTATTTTTTTCCTGAATTTTCAATAAGTTGAGAATGTGTTAAGTTCAAACTGTTATTGAACAATGTTTAAAGTATAAGACTTGTATACACACATTACAATGACATTGTCGTCAGCAAATATCAAGACTTTTATTACTGTTGAGAATATGAATCATCTATAAAAATACTGAACAATAATATACTATTTCAGAGGACGTATAATTCAAGTATGAAAAATTGTGTTGCTGCTGTCTAATGAAAATCCCTCAAGGCAGTTTAATTTACATGAAATAGCACTACATCAACATCCAAGAATGTTACTGCAACATAGAAGAGCACTACATCAACATCCAAGAATGTTACTGCAACATAAAAGAGCACTACATCAACATCCAAGAATGTTACTGCAACATAGAAGAGCACTACATCAACATCCAAGAATGTTACTGCAACATAGAAGAGCACTACATCAACATCCAAGAATGTTACTGCAACATAGAAGAGCACTACATCAACATCCAAGAATGTTACTGCAACATAAAAGAGCACTACATCAACATCCAAGAATGTTACTGCAACATAGAAGAGCACTACATCAACATCCAAGAATGTTACTGCAACATAGAAGAGCACTACATCAACATCCAAGAATGTTACTGCAACATAGAAGAGCACTACATCAACATCCAAGAATGTTACTGCAACATAGAAGAGCACTACATCAACATCCAAGAATGTTACTGCAACATAGAAGAGCACTACATCAACATCCAAGAATGTTACTGCAACATAGAAGAGCACTACATCAACATCCAAGAATGTTACTGCAACATAAAGAGCACTACATCAACATCCAAGAATGTTACTGCAACATAAAAGAGCACTACATCAACATCCAAGAATGTTACTGCAACATGAAAGAGCACTACATCAACATCCAAGAATGTTACTGCAACATAAAAGAGCACTACATCAACATCCAAGAATGTTACTGCAACATAAAAGAGCACTACATCAACATCCAAGAATGTTACTGCAACATAAAAGAGCACTACATCAACATCCAAGAATGTTACTGCAACATAAAAGAGCACTACATCAACATCCAAGAATGTTACTGCAACATGAAAGAGCACTACATCAATCCAAGAATGTTACTGCAACATGAAAGAGCACTACATCAACATACAAGAATGTTACTGCAACATGAAAGAGCACTACATCAACATCCAAGAATGTTACTGCAACATGAAAGAGCACTACATCAACATACAAGAATGTTACTGCAACATGAAAGAGCACTACATCAACATCCAAGAATGTTACTGCAACATGAAAGAGCACTACATCAACATCCAAGAATGTTACTGCAACATGAAAGAGCACTACATCAACATCCAAGAATGTTACTGCAACATGAAAGAGCACTACATCAACATACAAGAATGTTACTGCAACATGAAAGAGCACTACATCAACATCCAAGAATGTTACTGCAACATAAAAGAGCACTACATCAACACACAAGAATTATGAGGAAATAGAAGAGCATACATAACACACAAGAATGTATGAACATGAAAGAGCATCTACATCAACATACAAGAATGTTACTGACAGTAAAAGAGCACTACATCAACATCCATAATGTGTGAACATAAAAGAAGGTAATAGAGAATTTTGTCAGACATGAACAGTAGACACTACACAGGTATAGTAACATAGTAGTTCGTCTACAAAACACTGAAAATGGTTTACTGGCCGTGAGAACTAGTAAACTACCTATTGAGTGAACATGAAAAGCTCTACATAGACAGTGTGTGTGTGTATATGTGTGTGTGTGTATTGTGTGTGTGTGAGTGTGTGTGTGTGTGTGTGTGTGTGTATGTGTGTGTGTGTGTGTGTGTGTGTGTGTATATGTGTGTGTGTGTGTGTGTGTGTGTGTGTGTATGTGTGTGTGTGTGTGTGTGTGTATATGTGTGTGTGTGTGTGTGTGTGTGTGTGTGTGTGTGTGTGTGTGTGTGTGTGTGTGTGTGTGTGTGTGTGTGTGTGTGTATATGTGTGTGTGTGTGAGTGTGTGTGTGTGTGTGTGTGTGTATGTGTGTGTGTGTGTGTGTGTGTGTGTGTGTATATGTGTGTGTGTGTGTGTGTGTGTGTGTGTGTGTGTGTGTGTGTGTGTGTGTGTGTGTGTGTGTTAGTTACCATTTTGTCCTAGGCACATGTCGATTAGACACTAGGCCTGTGTGTGTGTGTGTGTGTGTGTGTGTGTGTGTGTGTGTGTGTGTGTGTGTGTAAGGAAACACCTCGAAATGTTTCCGCCCCGCCGGGAATTGAACCCGGGCCCTCCGTGCGTGAAGCGAGAGCTTTAGCCACCAGGCCACCGGGTGTATGTGTGTGTGTGTGTTTGTGTGAGTGTGTGTGAGTGTTCTCACCTAGTTGTTCTCACCTAGTTGTGGTTGCAGGGGTCGAGTCATATCTCCTGGCCCTGCCTCTTCACTGGCCGCTTGTCATGTAGGGGGGTAACGGACTTAAGGATAATTGGGGAATATGGGAGTAAAGGTAGGGAGTGAGTAGGCAGGAGAGGTGAGGTTGACAGGAGCGGAGGTAATGTGAGGTCACTGGTGACTACACCATCACCTCTCATTACCACCACACTACTCACCCTCTCTCTACCTAAAATAAAATATAATAAAATAAAGTATAAGAATAAAGAATAATAAGAATATAACGGGGACAGTGAATATTACTATTCCACTCAAACACAGTTTATTTAAGTCCTTGTATAATAATATATTTGGGAACAGGAGAACACTATTGGGTTTAGATAAATGGGGATTGTACATATAAGCAGGGAGACAGGGAATACAATCAACTGACGAAACAGAATATAACTTACAATATAGTTCAGAGGACAGTTCACCACAGGAACTCAGTCACACTTCTAGCCACAGGTCCCAAGACCTGCTCCAACAGAACTCTGCCCAGTGTCTCCAACAGTCTCCTCCAGAGACTCTACAGCAGCTCTCTCCCAGAGCTCTGCACACCGGCAGCCGCTCTCCTAGAATCTCGTGCCCAGAGCTCTGCACACAGGCCAGAGCTCTGCCCGAATGTCTCCAGCCCAGAGCTCTGCACACAGGCCAGAGCTCTGCCCGAATGTCTCCAGCCCAGAGCTCTGCACACAGGCCAGAGCTCTGCCCGAATGTCTCCAGCCCAGAGCTCCGCCAGAATGTCCCCAGCCCAGAGCTCTGCACACAGGCCAGAGCTCCGCCAGAATGTCCCTCTCTAGTTGTTTCCTCGGCCTTATATGGTCCTCCAAGCATCCTCCCAATGAGGAGTGCACCATGTGCTTTGACCTGACGCCGAAACCTGACGCTAGTCCAAAAGACAAAAGACCTGAGACTTAAGTCGAGAGGCGTGTCTGACAGCTATTTACGAAGGGCAGGTGTGGCTGCTTAGGTAGACCTCACAGCACCCTGACTACATCACACGCTACTGGGTCACTCTCCCTGCGCCATGAGCTTTATCATACCTCTTCTTAAAACTATGTATGGAACCTGTCTCCACTATATCGCTTCCCAAACTATTCCACTTCCCGACCATTCTGTGACTGAAGAAATACTGTCTTCAGCTTCCAACTGTGTCCCCTTGTTGTTGTGTCCCATCTCTGGAACATTTTGTCTTTGTCCACCTTGTCAATTCCTCTCAGTAACTTATATGTCGTTATCATGTCCCCCCTATCTCTCCTGTCCTCCAGTGTCGTCAGGTCGATTTTCCTTAACCTCTCCTCGTTGGACATACCCTTTAGCTCCGGGACTAGTATTGTTGCAAACCTTTGCACTTTCTCTAGCTTCTTTACGTGCTTGACTAGGTGTGGGTTCCAAACTGGTGCTGCATACTCCAGTATGGGCCTAACGTACACTGTGTACAGGGTCCTGAACGATTCTTTATTAAGATGCCGGAATGCTATTCTTAGGTTTGCTAAGCGCCCATATGCTGCAGCAGTTATTTGGTTGATGTGCGCCTCAAGAGATGTGCCTGGTGTTATACTCACCCCTAGAATGTACTCCGTCTGCGGTCTTCTTTGCCCTTCCCAAATTTTCATGACTTTGCACTTGGTGGTGTTGAACTCCAGGAGCCAATTGCTTGACCAGGCTTGCAGCCTGTCCAGATCCATTTGTAGTTCTGCCTGGTCCTCGTCCGACTGCATTCTTCTCATCAACTTCACATCATCTGCAAACAGGGACACTTCGGAGTCTATTCCTTCCGTCATGTCGTTCACAAATACCAGAAACAGCACCGGTCCTAGGACTGACCCCTGTGGAACCCCACTCGTCACCGGCGCCCACTCTGACACCTCGCCACGTACCATGACTCGCTGCTGTCTTCCTGACAGGTATTCCCTAATCCATTGTAGTGCCTTCCCTGTTACCACTGACTGGTTCTCCAGCTTCTGCACTAATCTCTTGTGTGGAACTGTGTCAAACGCCTTCTTACAGTCCAAAAAGATGCAATCTACCCACCCCTCTCTCTTTTGTCTTACTGCTGTCACCCTGTCGTAGAACTCCAGTAGGTTTGTGACCCAGGATTTCCCGTCCCTGAAACCGTGTTGGCCGTCGTTGATAAGCTCATTCCTTTCTAGGTGCTCCACCACTCTTCTCCTGATTATCTTCTCCATGACCTTGCATACTATACATGTCAGTGACACTGGTCTGTAGTTTAGTGCTACGTTCCTGTCTCCTTTTTTAAAAATTGGAACTACATTTGCTGTCTTCCATACCTCAGGTAGGTTCCCTGTTTCGATAGATTGTTGTTAGGCGTACACATAGCTCCTCTGCTCCCTCTCTCAGGACCCATGGTGAGATGTTATCCGGCCCCATCGCCTTTGAGGTATCTAGCTCGCTTAGTAGCCTCTTCACTTCCTCCTCAGTTGTGTGTATTGTGTCCAGCACCTGATGGTGTACCCTACCTCTCCTCCTTTCTGGAGGCCCCTCTATCTCCTCTGTGAACACCTCTTTGAATCTCATGTTGAGCTCCTCACACACTTCGTGGTCATTTCTTGTGACCTCCCCTCCCTCCTTCCTCAGCCTGATCACCTGGTCCTTGACTGTTGTTTTCCTCCTGATGTGGCTGTACAACAGCTTTGGGTCAGATTTGGCTTTCGCTGCTATGTCATTCTCGTACTCTCTTTGGGCTTCCCTTCTTACCTATGCATAATAATTTCTGGCTCTACGACTGTTCTCCTTATTCTCCTGGGTCCTTTGCCTTCTGTACCTCTTCCATTCCCTGGCACACTTGGTTGTTTCACGGTGTTTCCTCCAGAGTTGTTTCACAATGATGCAAAATTTCAACCATTGGAGATCTTTCACCACTTCACAAATAACAATGAAATCAGCGAGTTTCCCCCATGATGTGCACCTCCGCCATGATGTGCACCTCTACCATGATGTGCACCTCCACCATGATGTGCACCTCCGCCATGAGGTGCACCTCTGCCATGATGTGCACCTCCGCCAAGATGTGCACCTCCACCATGATGTGCACCTCCGCCATGATGTGCACCTCCACCATGATGTGCACTTCCACCATGATGTGCACCTCCGCCATGATGTGCACCTCCACCATGATGTGCACCTACGCCATGATGTGCACCTCCGTCATGATGTGCACCTACGCCATGATGTGCACCTCCGCCATGATGTGCACCTCCGCCATGATGTGCACCTCCGCCATGATGTGCACCTCCGCCATGATGTGCACCTCCGCCGAGATGTGTTCACTTCAGATGTGGTTCACCGGTATTGTCCGGGACAATATGTAGGACTCATGAAGAGTTTCCTGGGACTGCATAAAGTTACAAATGAAAACTGATATATTTACCTAAACTAGGATCGGCCATTTCAAAATCCATTATAAAACTTAGGGATAAATGAATACTCCATTAACATTCTCGTATCAATAAATTTTCCAACATTTCTTCACTCCATTGTTAAGTCACTTCTGGCACCTCAACCACAGTCTCTTCTTATGAGAGAACACCTTCCACTGCATGTACATATTTTTCAACTCTCTTAATTGTATATAACATTTCTATAAAAAACATACTAGTATGATTTGTCACTTTGTTTAACTCAACAGAATTATCGACATCCAACTCCATGATTTTCTGTCCAACTGAAACCTTCTCGTTTCACCAAAAATAGTTATACCAATTTCCAGTCACTGTCATCATCGAATAATATTTTTAATATTACAGAACACACAATATGTGAGACTTCTTCACAGCATATTTATATATTTTTCAATAGTACATTTCACTTAAAAGAGTTTCTCAAAAAACACTTTTTGACGGGAGATTCATCTGTAAAAACTTGCATTTGTGGTCACAGTGGTGGCCCAGGCTAACCTTCCTATGATGTATAAATATACCTAGTTGAATGAATCTTATTGTAGCCAGCTGGCCCAGTGGTTAAAGCGTCGGTCTGGAGTTTTACGACTCGCACACCGCGAGTTCAAGCCCCGCCCGTGGTATGGTTAGTTTGCAATCGAGTCATTACGATTTCGTGAGTCAATATAGTGTATTGATTTACCTCTGAATTCAGTAATTATGAGGTCTAGGGTCAGTAATACACTATGTAACCCAGTCTGTGTGTAATATACATAAATGTTATCTTTGAATGTCTATACCCACAAAATATCATGTCAGTAATGTTAACATATATCTGGAGGTTTGAAATTTGCGGAGACCTGGAGTTGAATTATTAGTTTATTCTTATCTTCATATATCAGTTTTATTTACCTTAAAAAAATGGGAGATCCACCATTAGGTGGTAAGACATACAGGTGCTCTAAAATGTGAGACCCAAGAGCTGTAATAAGACATGAGTATTTTAGCAGATAAATATCGTAAAATCGGGTTAAACATGCACCTAAATAGTACATATTATACCCTTACGAGTAAGGCACATAAGGTCTAGATTGAAGTAAAAAGGTGAGTGTCTGAAAAGCCTCTCAAACTCACATTCAGACTTAAACTCCAAACTTCGTTTACTCACATATGTATTTAAATTTGATCCGAGGAATTGAAACTTTTGAAAAACTTGGAAACCCCCAAAAATTTGAACCAGGAGCTGGAGCATGGGAGATGGAAGTGGAGGAAAAAAAAGGTGTAAAAACTGTGTTATCTTGGGTTAAACCTTCACCTAATTAGTACATATAAGGTGAAGATTTGTTCACCAGGAATATTGTAAAAATATTCTTGTCATTTTAAGACTAAATTTGATAATAGTATAAACAACTCTAAGTTAAAAATACTTTATTTTCTCAAGCGAATGGTGAACTTGATCCAAGGAGAGGGAGCAGAGATACTGGACGTAGAGGGGTAGGGTAAATGAAAGTTGGGGGGAGAGGAGGGGAGGGGGGTCTTGATCTGAGAAAATGGAGCAGGGGAGGAAATAATGGAATGAAAAGGGGGATGGAGACCCCTACCATGGAAAACTTGATCCCCCAAGTTGCATCATAGGCAGCTTTGATCCGAGGAAATGAAGAAAAGGGGAATATTATACCATAACACGAAAAATAAATTCGAGAAAATATTAAAAAATCGAAAAATTTGGCAACCCTAAAACTTGATCCTAGGAAATGGAGGAGGGATGGAGATGGAGCATGAGCGGTCTTAACTCAGGAGCTAGAGCTCAACCCCTACCGCTCTAGGATCAACCATTCTGGGAAAGACCACTCAGGAAGAGACCCACCACCTTTGTGACCTTGGTCACCATCCATCACTCTGGTCACCATCCATCACTCTCGTCACCATCCATCACCCTGGTCACCATCCATCACTCTCGTCACCATCCATCACCCTGGTCACCATCCATCACTCTCGTCACCATCCATCACCCTGGTCACCATCCATCACTCTCGTCACCATCCATCACCCTGGTAACCATCCATCACTCGTCACCATCCATCACTGGTCACCATCCATCACTCTCGTCACCATCCATCACCCTGGTAACCATCCATCACTCTCGTCACCATCCATCACTCTCGTCACCATCCATCACCCTGGTCACCATCCATCACTCTCGTCACCATCCATCACCCTGGTCACCATCCATCACTCTCGTCACCATCCATCACTCTCGTCACCATCCATCACCCTGGTCACCATCCATCACTCTCGTCACCATCCATCACTCCGGTCACCATCCATCACCCTGGTCACCATCCATCACTCTCGTCACCATTAATCACATTGGTCACCATCCATCACTCTCGTCATCATCCATCCCATTGGTCACCATCCATCACTCTCGTCACCATTAATCACATTGGTCATCATCCATCACTCTCGTCATCATCCATCACATTGGTCACCATCCATCACTCTCGTCACCATCCATCACCCTGGTCACCATCCATCACTCTCGTCACCATTAATCATATTGGTCACCATCCATCACTCTCGTCATCATCCATCACATTGGTCACAATCCATCACTCTCGTCACCATTAATCACATTAGTCACCATCCATCACTCTCGTCACCATCCATCACCTTGGTCACCATCCATCACTCTGGTCACCATCCATCACTCTCTTCACCATTCATCACTTTGATCACCATCCATCACCATGGTCACCACCGAAAACTCTCTTCACCATCCATCACATTGGTCACCATCCATCACCCTGGTTACTATCCATCACTCTCGTCAACATCCATCACTTTCGTCACCACCCATCATCTTGGTCACCATCCATCACTTTGATCACAATCCATCATTCTCTTCACCATCTATCACTCTCGTCACCATTCATCACCCTGGTCACCATCGAACACTCTCTTCACCATCCATCACTCTCATCACCACCCATCACTCGCGTCACCATCCATCACCTTGGTCACCATCCATCACTCTCGTCACCATCCATCACCTTGGTCACCATCCATCACCTTGGTCACCATCCATCACTCTCGTCACCATCCATCACCTAGGTCACCACCCATCACCTTGGTCACCATCCATCACCTGGTTACCATCCATCATTCTCGTCACAATCCATCACTTTCGTCACCACCATGACCTTGGTCACCATCCATCACCCTGGTCACCATCCATCACTCTACACCATCCCTAACCTTGGTCACCATCCATCACTCTGGTCAAAATCCATCACTCTCTTCACCATCTATCACCTTGGTCACCATCCATCACCTTTGTCACCATCCTCACTCTCGTCACCATCCATCACCTAGGTCACCACCCATCACCTTGGTCACCATCCATCACCATGGTTACCATCCATCATTCTCGTCACAATCCATCACTTTCGTCACCACCCATGACCTTGGTCACCATCCATCACCCTGGTCACCATCCATCACTCTACACCATCCCTAACCTTGGTCACCATCCATCACTCTGGTCAAAATCCATCACTCTCTTCACTATCCATCACCTTGGTCACCATTCATCACTCTCGTCACCATCCATCACCTTGGTCACCATTCATCACTCTCGTCACCATCCATCACCTTGGTCATCATCGATCACTCTCGTCACCATCCATCACCTTGGTCACCATCCATCACCTTGGTCACCATCCATCACCTTGGTTACCATCCATCACCTTGGTCACCATCCATCACCTTGGTTACCATCCATCACCTTGGTTACCATCCATCTTCTTGATCACCATCCATCACTGTCGTCACCATCCATCACCTTGTTTACCATCCATCACCTTGGTTACCATCCATCACCTTGGTCACCATCCATCACCTTGGTCACCATCCATCACCTTGGTCACCATCCATTACTCTCGTCACAACCCATCACCTTGGTCACCATCCATCACCTTGGTTACCATCCATCACCTTGATCACCATCAATCACTGTCGTCACCATCCATCACCTTGTTTACCATCCATCACCTTGGTCACCATCCATCACCTTGGTCACCATCCATCACCTTGGTTACCATCCATCACATTGGTCACCATCCATCACTGTCGTCACCATCCATCACCTTGGTTACAATCTATCACCTTTGTCACCATCCATCACTCTCGTCACCATCCATCACTCTCGTCATCATCCATCACCTTGGTCACCATCCATCACCTTGGTCACAATCCATCACCTTGGTCACCATCCATCACCTTGGTCACAATCCATCACTCTCGTCACCATCCATCACCTTGGTCACCATCCATCACCTTGGTCACCATCCATCACCTTGGTCACAATCCATCACCTTGGTCACCATCCATCACCTTGGTTACCATCCATCACCTTGGTCACCATCCATCACTCTCGTCACCATCTATCACCTTGGTTACTATCCATCACCTTTGTCACTATCTTTCATTCTCGTCACCATCCATCACCTTGGTCACCATCCATCACCTTCGTCACCATCCATCGCCCTGGTCACCATCCATCACCCTGGTCACAATCCTTCACTCGTCACCATCCATACCTTGGTCACCATCCATCACCCTGGTCACCATCCATCACTCTCGTCACCATCCATCACCATGGTTACAATCCATCACCTTGATCACCATCCATTACTCTCGTCACAATCCATCACCTTGGTTACCATCCATGACCTTGGTCACCATCAGTCACCTTGGTTACCATCCATCACCTTGGTCACCATCCATCACTCTCGTCACCATCCATCACCTTGGTTACCATTCATCACCTTGGTCACCATCCATCACTCTCGTCACCATCCATCACCTTGGTTACCATTCATCACCTTGGTCACCATCCATCACTCTCGTCACCATCCATCACCTTGGTTGCCATTCATCACCTTGGTCACCATCCATCACTCTCGTCACCATCCATCACATTGTTTACCATCCATCACCCTGTTCACCATCCATCACTCTCGTCACCATCCATCACCTTGGTTACCATTCATCACCTTGGTCACAATCGATCACTCTCGTCACCATCCATCACCTTGGTCACCATCCATCACCCTGGTTACCATCCATCACTCTAGTCACCATCATTCACTTTCGTCACCATCCATCACCTTGGTCACTATCCATCACCCAGGCCACCATCCATCACTCTGGTCACCATCCATCACCTTGGTCACCTATATCACCCTGGTCACCATCCAACGATATCGTCACCATTCGTTCATCACATATGTCACCATAAATCATCCTGGTCACCATCGATCAACCTGGTCACCATCCATCATTCTTCATCCATCACCTTGGTCACTATCCATCACTCTCGTCACCATATATCACTCAACTCACCATACATCACCTTGGTCACCATCCATCACCCTGGTCACCATTCATCACTTTCGTCACCATCCAGCACCTTGGTCACCATAAATCAACCTGGTCACCATCGATCATCCAGGTCACCATTCATCACTCTTCACCATCCATCACCTTAGTCACTATCCATCACTCTCGTCATCATCCATCACTCTCTTCACCATCCATCACCCTGGTCACCATCCATCACTCTCGTCACCATCCATCACCTTGGTCAACATCCATCACTCTCGTCACCATCCATCACTCTCGTCACCATTCATCACCTTGGTCACCTTCCATCACCTTAGTCACCATCTATCACCCTGGTCATCATCCATTACTCTCGTCACCATCCATCACCTTGGTTACCATCCATCACCTTGTTCACCATCAATCACCTTGGTTACCATCCATCGCTTTGGTCACCATCCATCACTCTCGTCACCATCCATCACATTGTTTACCATCCATCAACTTGGTCACCATCGATTACTCTCGTCACCATCCATCACCTTAGTTACCATTCATCACCTTGGTCACCATCCATCACTCTCGTCACCATCCATCACATTGTTTACCATCCATCAACTTGGTCACCATCGATCACTCTCGTCACCATCCATCACCTTGGTCACCATCCATCACCCTGGTTACCATCCATCACTCTAGTCACCATCATTCACTTTCGTCACCAACTATCACCATGGTCACCATCCATCACCCTGGTCACCATCCATCACCTTGGTCACCATCTATCACCCTGGTCACCATCCAACACTATCGTCACAATTCGTTCATCACATTGGTCACCATACATCATCCTGGTCACCATTCATCAACCTGGTAACCATCCATCATTCTTCATCCATCACCTTGGTCACTATCCATCACTCTCGTCACCATCCATCACTCAACTCACAATACATCACATTGGTAACCATTTATCACTCTGGTCACCATTCATCACTTTCGTCACCATCCATCACCTTGGTCACCATAAATCAACCTGGTCATCATCGATCATCCAGGTCACCATTCCTCACTCTTCACCATCCATCACCTTAGTCACTATCCATCACTCTCGTCACCATCTATCACTCTCGTCACCATCCATCACCTTGGTCACCCTCCATCACCCTGGTTAACATCCATCACTCTCGTCACCATCCATCACTCTCGTCACCATCCATCGCCTTAATCACCATCCATCACCTTGGTTAACATCGATGACGCTCGTCACCATTCATCACCTTAGTCACCACCTATCACCCTGGTCACCATCCATTACTCTCATCACCATCCATCACCTTGGTCACCATCCATCACCCTGGTTACCATCGATCACTCGCGTCACCATCCATCACCTTGGTCACCATCCATCACCTTGGTCACCATCCATCACCCTGGTTACCATCGATCACTCTCGTCACCATCCATCACCTTGGTCACCATCCATCACCCTGGTTACCATCCATCACCCTGGTTACCATCCATCACCTTGGTCACCATCCATCACCTTGGTCACCATCCATCACCTTGGTCACCATCCATCACCTTAGTCACCATCCATCACCCTGGTTACCATCGATCACTCTCGTCACAATCCATCACCTTGGTCACCATCTATCACCCTATTTACCATCATCACTCTCGCTTACCATCATCACCTTGGTCACCAATCCATCACCTTGGTCACCATCCATCACCTTGGTCACCATCCATCACCCTGGTTACCATCGATCACTCTCGTCACCATCCATCACCTTGGTCACCATCTATCACCCTGGTTACCATCGATCACTCTCGTCACCATCCATCACCTTGGTCACCATCCATCACCCTGGTTACCATCATCACCTAGTTACCATCCATCAACTTGGTCACCATCCATCACCTTGGTCACCATCCATCACGTTGGTCACCATCCATCACCTTAGTCACCATCCATCACCCTGGTTACTATCGATCACTCTCGTCACCATCCATCACTCTCGTCACCATCCATAACTCTCGTCACCATCCATCACTCTCGTCACCATCCATCACTCGTCACCATCCATCACCTTGGTCACCATCCATCACCTTGGTCACCATCCATCACTCTCGTCACCATCCATCATTCTCGTCACCATCCATCACCTTGGTCACCATCCATCACTCTCGTCACCATCCATCACCTTGGTCACCATCCATCACTCGTCACCATCCATCACCTTGGTCACCATCCATCACCTTGGTCACCATCCATCACCTTGGTCACCATCCATCACCTTGGTCACCATCCATCACCTTGGTCACCATCCATCACTCTCGTCACCATCCATCACCTTGGTCACCATCCATCACTCTCGTCACCATCCATCACTTTGGTCACTATTGCGTCTTAGGGGTTTATTATGGCGCTGTTTTATATGACTTTCCCGAACAACATTAGTAAAGCGTATTGCTCTTGTTAGACTAATAAGAAGTTTGATATGATGACAGGTTTATTCCTCGGTTTAGTGAAGATTTATTTAATTAAGTACAATCAAGGAGATCAAAAAGTTTCATAAAAAATAAATGTTTAATATATCGTATTTTAAGCAATAATCTTTTGAATGATTTAGACAACTTAATAGTACCTTACAAAGCTATTAAGGCTATGTATAGTACATACAAGAAATTCTTTATAATAAATAATACTTATTTACAAAGGAATCGTAATATCATCTCGATTAAATACCTGCAATGAACAATGTTCAATATACGATACACTGCTAAAGGAGATTAAGCTAATAACTGAGAAATAGGAAAATCTCTCCCTCCTTTTCGAACGTACGTGTTTAAAGTTACATATCACTAGGGAGATCTTATCTCATCACATAGAGATATACAGAACGCAGTAGTACGTAACAACCATGAATTCTTATTGCGTACTAATCTTAAAGTCAACTCAATTAGTAAGACCTTTGTCTCTACACACAGAGACGGATAAAGCGTAATACTGCTTAACAACTATGAATTTACAAGAGTAGTAGTCTTTATCCTCAGGAGAGCTTCTAAATCAAAATGAATGAATAGAACCACCGAGACCTTCTCTTAACTGGGAGAAGAACCACACTGGCTAGACCACACAACTCGTACCTTAAGAGGGGGTAATGTGGAGGGATAGCTCCTAGGAGCAATGAAAGGACCCCAGCAGTGCAACTAGTGCAGATGCGGCATGAAACCCGTGCCATACCCTACCCTCCATGCCAGTAAACCAGCAATCTGGGATAGCAACATCACTTCTACGGAGCCACCTCAGTGGACAAAAGAGAGGGCAGCCGGATACCCGCCACAAAGCATACCTCCTTCGGCCACCACCCCTTGGAATCCGAAAGGCAGCTTCCGGAGATACACCCGTCACCCGAAAGACACCCAGAGCCACCCCCGGGAGACCGGAGAGGGAATGGGACATCCCCAGGTGATCTAGATTCCAGGGCAAACTACACCACCATCAAGGACCTCAACAGAATGTGTGAGGACCTTTACCCACTCTGCCTGCTGTATCCCAGCAATTGAGCACGTCTCCTGTATTACCCCAGTGCTTAACAAAATTATTACCCCAGTGCTTAACAAAATATGGAATAGCATAAGAGGGTACAAATAAAAATGGGAACAATGGCTATAGTTTACTTAATAAAATAAAGAGAAGGAATACACCATATTCTTACGGAGAATTACATAGTATAATAATCGACCTATGAAGCTTATTACCAGGGGGAGGTGGGAATGTTACCAGTAACACGGACTTGTACTCTGAATTCACCAACCAGCTGACCCGAGCTCCGCCCAACATGGCCCACTACACACTCGGCTGTCCAGAGCTCCCGCTCACTGGCCCAACACAGCAACTCTGCCCCAATCTAATCCCTAGCTGTTTCCTAGAGTTCATATCATCCTGCCTGCATCTTCCCTTAACCCCAGGTTTTGGGGTTCACCCTCCATGGGTCCCACCACGTGTTTTCGCACCAAAGGTACATTTCTCCAGTTTCTCTAACCACTCCTGACTGACGCCGTCAAGAACAAAACACCTGAGACTTACGGCGCCAGGCGTTTTCTAACACTTCCCTGCCAAGGCAACGAGTGCGACAATTTACACTGGTTAGTGAGGTCAGCCTGCGACCTCAGTTGACCTATATCACAAATGGGATGGACCACAGTACCCTTACCCCTACCTAGGAACAAGAGTGCCTGTGGGAAGAATCACAAAGGAAGAAAATAGGAAGGGGATAGGTGAGGGATGGGGAGAAGAGGAGGAAACAGAAAAAGGAGGGATGGGCAGGAATGGCGAGGGAAGGGGGGATTGGGGGTAATTAGGTTCGGTCTGAGGAAGGAGACCAAAAGGTCTAATTCCTCAGACCAAGAGCCTCTTCACCGCGCCAGAGGTCTAATGCATGCAAATGGAAGAATGTAACAAATAATTTTGTAGCAGAAATAATCCCTGGAGGCAAGGCAGCTCAGATGACGTCACACACCTGGAGGCAAGGCAGCTCAGATGACGTCACACACCTGGAGGCAAGGCAGCTCAGATGACGTCACACACCTGGAGGCAAGGCAGCTCAGATGACGTCACACACCTGGAGGCAAGGCAGCTCAGATGACGTCACACACCTGGAGGCAAGGCAGCTCAGATGACGTCACACACCTGGAGGTAAGGCAGCTCAGATGACGTCACACACCTGGAGGCAAGGCAGCTCAGATGACGTCACACACCTGGAGGCAAGGCAACTCAGATGACGTCACACACCTGGAGGCAAGGCAGCTCAGATGACGTCACACATCTGGAGGCAAGGCAGCTCAGATGACGTCACACACCTGGAGGCAAGGCAGCTCAGATGACGTCACACACCTGGAGGCAAGGCAGCTCAGATGACGTCACACACCTGGAGGCAAGGCAGCTCAGATGACGTCACACACCTGGAGGCAAGGCAGCTCAGATGACGTCACACACCTGGAGGCAAGGCAGCTCAGATGACGTCACACACCTGGAGGCAAGGCAGCTCAGATGACGTCACACACCTGGAGGCAAGGCAGCTCAGATGATGTCACACATCTGGAGGCAAGGCAGCTCAGATGACGTCACACACCTGGAGGCAAGGCAGCTCAGATGACGTCACACACCTGGAGGCAAGGCAGCTCAGATGACGTCACACACCTGGAGGCAAGGCAGCTCAGATGACGTCACACACCTGGAGGCAAGGCAGCTCAGATGACGTCACACACCTGGAGGCAAGGCAGCTCAGATGACGTCACACACACATGAGCCGAGGAATTTCTGCAATAAACACAGAGCAGAGCAGAGTTCTTTATCAAGAAATTTTATCGTTTAATTTATAATATTTCTCAGTTAACTCAGGTAATAACAGTGACCTATTAATATAGATTATTACAAATATTTTTAAGTAGTTATTGAATAATATGAGATGTATAAATCTAAATGATAAAGGAACAATTTCAAAATAATGTAATATTACCCAGCTTTTAATAGGCAGTAAATGATTTACAGATGTCCCGTAACTCGATCACTAGCGCACTCAGCTCACACTCTGAGGTCCGGAGTTCGAATCCCCGGTACGGATGGAATACATTATCAGTGATTCCATAAGACACCTGCTGTCCATGTTCACCCATCAGTAAAATGGGTACCTGGGTGTTAGTCGACTGGTGTGGGTCGCATCCTGGGACAAAATTTACCTAATTTGCCCGAAATGCTCTGCATAACAAGCGGCTTTCTTTATAATAGTATGTCACTGATGTCAGCTAAGCCTGTATACCTTGTACATGTACTTGTAGTAAATAAAGATACTATTATTATTATAATAATAATAATAATAATAATAATAATAATAATAATAATAATAATACTTATTATTATTATTATTATTATTATTATTATTATTATTATTATTATTATTATTATTATTATTATTATTATTATTATTATTATAGTGGAGATAGTTGTACACAGGGGGAGTAGTAACACAAGCACCTGAGTGGAGAGTAGCGATACAGAAGTACTAATAGTAGTAGTAAAAGCAGTAGTACTGGAGAGCTAATGGCACACGATGGTGGGTCATTAGGTTATCATAGGTTAAATCTACATAATACTCGTCTTGTGCCCATAACGTGTGTTCCTGAAGACCACGTCAAGAAAATTACATGCTATAGACAGAAGCCTAAACCAAACATTCTGATTTACGTATTTACTTACTTATTTACGATCTTATTACTTCATCAAGCTAAAGTACTGTAATTAATGTTTTATTTCATACTTTTGTCACCCTTTAAACGAGAGATTTTCTCTTAAAAATATAAGAAAAAAAACATCCTCTATGAAGGGGTAAATAAAAGAAATGCAAAAGAAATAAAGGATAAATCACAGAACGGGTGGGGCTCGAACCCATGTAAGTGAGTCCTAAAACTCACAATCCAGTGTGCTAACCACTGGACCAGCTGGTTGCAATAGAAATTAACCAAGTAGGTATATTTCTAGTTATGTTAGGGAGGTTTGCATGAGCCCCACTGTGACCAGATATGTAGGTCTTTATTTTTTAGATGAATCCCACACCAGCTTGGCTGTAGTGTGCTCTAGCTCAAGTCCTCTCAAAGCCTCTATAATGACTCATGAAATCACTAAACGGGTGGGACTCGAACCCATGGCTTGGAACCCCACCCGTTCAGTGAATTGTTTGCAATCACTTTATTACGATTTCGTGAGTTAACCTTACCTGTGTACAAAACCATACATAACTGTAGGTGCCGTCAAATAAAGGGAGGCACTGCAATCTACTACTCTCCTGAATTATCATGTATTATCATGTGTTGCTGAAGATGATATGAAAATACAGACAAGTTGAAGATTAAGATACTTGTGCAACACTTTGTTGTCTTTATTGATGAAACGTTGCGCCTACTCAGTAGGCTTCTTCAGTCAAACACGGAGGTAGCACATGTGCTACCTCCGTAGCACATGTGCTACATGTGTCTTAATCTTCAACTTAACGGTATTTTATACCATTTTCAAGAATACTGTCAGAGACTGCAACACAACGGTATCCTGGTACAGAGGACATCTTCAGTTCTTTATTGTGTATTTACTAGTTATGAGTGAGAAGGGTTGGTTTCCAGATGGAGGTGCCCTTCTTACTCCCACTAGTGGATCCCGTCCCCTACAATGTCTTCCAGATCTTCCACCTCACCATTCTCAATTATTATTATTATTATTATAATCAAATAGAAGCGCTAAACCACAGGGGTCATACAGCGCTGCATCACCATTCTCAGGCTTCAGCTTCATATCGTTCCAGACCATGGAGTTCAAGTCTCCTCCAGGCTGAGGGACTCACCACCTTAAATACTATTTCTCCAAAGGTGATGGACTGATTACTTCATCTTTACTTCACTACTACAACTGCTGTTGCCTCAGTATTTGACTGAAGAAGTCTACTGTGTAGGAGAAACTTTTCATCAATAAAAACACCCAACTACTGCACATGTGTCTTAATCTTCAACTACACATGTGCCAGGGAAGAACATACTGAATATATATTTGCTAAATTTACAACCAAAAATTTGAAGACTCCAATTACAGATGGAGGAGTCTACAAGTTACCTCATACTTATACTCCCACCTTCACTGACAACCTAAAAAAAACCTAATAATTAACTAAAAATTTAAGATCACCTAGTACTTGTTAGCAACTTTATCATAAACCTTATTCAAGTTCAAGACTCCAAATAGCTGACCACATAACTTCAACAATTTCTTGCTATTACCATCTATATTAAATCCTACAAGAATTTCCAAGACAAGTGCGTCTTTAATTAACCCTGTCTAGACCAATATAATAGTTGCTTTCAAAACAGGAATAATGGCAGACAACACTACTGACACCTGCCCCCCCAAGCTCATAACCAACATAAGTAAATTACTACACGACACTAGTAAGATTTCATTTCGTTTCCATGGGGGGGGGGTAGTTAAAGGACTACAGAGGTACACAATGGGTCCAGGGACTGGGCAGCAAAGTTTTGATAACTGAACAAATTAAAGTTCTAATGAACTATTTACGTGTTTATATCCCGTCACAATCGTACTGACATAGTTATACTGACATTAATTTGTCACAAACACACATACAAAGTGGTAATGTTCTATTTACAGTGAGCAAAGTCAGGATATTTCTCCAGAGTGTTTTGTAATATACCACTGTGGATAAAATACTTTGCCATTTCTTGAACATTTCTGAGTGAGTTGTCTCTGAATTCATTAATTTGATCACACTCCAGTACATAGTGATGTATGGTGTGACAATAGTCCCAGTTTGTTAAACTTCATCCACTTCTACTCACCGTTGCATCCATTGTATTAAACCACAAGCTAGTTAACTCACTAAGGCACCCACATGTTAAACCACAAGCTAGTCAACTCAATAAGGCATCCAGCATGTTAAAAGCTAGTTAAGCTAGTCATTACACAACTGTACCCAAGTGTTAAACCACAAGCTAGTCAACAAACTATTGCACAAGCTAGTGAATTTATTATTACCAGCGACTTAACATGAGGCTAGTCAACTTACTACTGCATCCACGTGTTAAACCACAAGCAAGTCAACTCACTACTGCACCCACATATTAAACCACAAGCTATACAGCTCACTACTGCGCCCACGTCTTAAACCACAAGCAAGTCAACTCACTATTGCACCCACATATTAAACCACAAGCTATACAACTCACTACTGCACCCACGTGTTAAACAGCAAGCAAGTCAACTCACTACTGCACTCACATGTTAAACCAAAAGCAAGTCAACTTACTACTGCCCCCACATGTTAAACCACAAACTATACAACTCACTACTGCACTCACGTGTTAAACCACTAACTAGTTTAACTCCTGCACCCACGTGCTAAAACACAATTAAGACAAGTAACAACTGCTCTTACAGTATTAAAGTAACTCTTGTCGGATCACTGTTGTTATAAGTAAAATTAAATGATCACAATACAAGCCAGAGCCACAATAGAAATTAAGCTAATTTTTTGTCAAATTTGAAGTGATGAAAGTAGCCACAAGGAACATTGAAGAACTAGAGGAAGAAGGTAGCAGAAGCCACAAGGAACAGTGAAGAACTAGAGGGAGAAGGTAGCAGAAGTCACAAGGAACAGTGGAGAACTAGAGGGGAAAGGTAGCAGAAGCCACAAGGAACAGTGGAGAACTAGAGGGGAAAGGTAGCAGAAGCCACAAGGAACAGTGAAGAACTAGAGGGGAAAGGTAGCAGAAGCCACAAGAAACAGTGAAGAGCTAGAGGGAGAAGGTAGCAGAAGCCACAAGGAACAGTGAAGAGCTAGAAGGACAAGGTAGCAGAAGCCACAAGGAACAGTCAAGAACTAGAGGGAGAAGGTAGCAGAAGCCACAAGGAACAGTCAAGAACTAGAGGGAGAAGGTAGCAGAAGCCACAAGGAACAGTGAAGAACTAGAGGGAGAAGGTAGCAGAAGTCACAAGGAACAGTGGAGAACTAGAGGGGAAAGGTAGCAGAAGCCACAAGGAACAGTGAAGAACTAGAGGGGAAAGGTAGCAGAAGCCTCAAGAAACAGTGAAGAGCTAGAGGGAGAAGGTAGCAGAAGCCACAAGGAACAGTGAAGAACTAGAGGGAGAAGGTAGCAGAAGCCACAAGGAACAGTCAAGAACTAGAGGGAGAAGGTAGCAGAAGCCACAAGGAACAGTGAAGAACTAGAGGGAGAAGGTAGCAGAAGCCACAAGGAACAGTGAAGAACTAGAGGGAGAAGGTAGCAGAAGCCACAAGGAACAGTGAAGAACTAGAGGGAGAAGGTAGCAGAAGCCACAAGGAACAGTGAAGAACTAGAGGGAGAAGGTAGCAGAAGCCACAAGGAACACTGAAGAACTAGAGGGAGAAGGTAGCAGAAGCCACAAGGAACACTGAAGAACTAGAGGGAGAAGGTAGCAGAAGCCACAAGGAACAGTGAAGAACTAGAGGGAGAAGGTAGCAGAAGCCACAAGGAACAGTGAAGAACTAGAGGGGAAAGGTAGCAGAAGCCTCAAGAAACAGTGAAGAGCTAGAGGGAGAAGGTAGCAGAAGCCACAAGGAACAGTGAAGAACTAGAGGGGAAAGGTAGCAGAAGCCACAAGAAACAGTAAAGAGCTAGAGGGAGAAGGTAGCAGAAGCCACAAGGAACAGTGAAGAACTAGAGGGTAAAGGTAGCAGAAGCCACAAGGAACAGTGAAGAACTAGAGGGGAAAGGTAGCAGAAGCCACAAGGAACAGTGAAGAACTAGAGGGAGAAGGTAGCAGAAGTCACAAGGAACAGTGAAGAACTAGAGGGGAAAGGTAGCAGAAGCCACAAGAAACAGTGAAGAGCTAGAGGGAGAAGGTAGCAGAAGCCACAAGGAACAGTGAAGAACTAGAGGGAGAAGGTAGCAGAAGCCACAAGGAACAGTGAAGAACTAGAGGGAGAAGGTAGAAGAAGCCACAAGGAACAGTGAAGAACTAGAGGTAGAAGGTAGCAGAAGCCACAATGAACAGTAAAGAATTAGAGGGAGAAGGTAGCGGAAGCCACAAGGAACAGTG
Source organism: Cherax destructor (assembly GCA_009830355.1). Lineage (NCBI taxonomy): Eukaryota > Metazoa > Arthropoda > Malacostraca > Decapoda > Parastacidae > Cherax > Cherax destructor. The sequence goes on from WNWK01008939.1 coordinate 49,524, forward strand.
AAGAACTAGAGGGGAAAGGTAGCAGAAGCCACAAGGAACAGTGAAGAACTAGAGGGAGAAGGTAGCAGAAGCCACAAGGAACAGTGAAGAACTAGAGGTAGAAGGTAGCAGAAGCCATTAGGAACAGTGAAGAACTAGAGGGGAAAGGTGGCAGAAGCCACAAGGAACAGTGAAGAACTAGAGGGGAAAGGTAGCAGAAGCCACAAGGAACAGTGAAGAACTAGAGGGGAAAGGTAGCAGAAGCCACAAGGAACAGTGAAGAACTAGAGGGAGAAGGTAGCTGAAGCCACAAGGAACAGTGGAGAACTAGAGGGGAAAGGTAGCAGAAGCCACAAGGAACAGTGGAAAACTAGAGGGGAAAGGTAGCAGAAGCCACAAGGAACAGTGACAGAACCAACTAGAGGAAACAACCTGCTTGACTTGGTTCTTGCTAACAAAGAATCACTAGTTAATAATCTTGAGGTTAATGATGAGCTTGGGGAAAGCGATCACAAATAACTTAGTTTCAATATATCATGGAATTACCCAGATAACTACAATCAAGTCTCTGTCCCAGACTTTCGCTTAGCCGACTTCATTGGGCTCAGAAATTACCTGGGTGGGCTAAATTGGGATGACCTTACTAAGGGTCAGGTAGGTAGGGCTGGTTGCCAATATGACGTATTTCAGAGCATAGTTCTTGCTGCCCAGGCAACTTTTGTTCTGAGTAGGGAAATTAAATCTAACGAAAATGATCCCAAATCGATAAATAATAGATTAAAACATCTCATTGGTCAAAAGAGAGGCATATATAGGCGTCTCAAAAGAGGGCAAGAACAGTTAAGAAATCAATATATTCAATTAAAGAGAGAAATAAAAAAAAGGAATAAGAAAAGCAAAAAGGGATTATGAGGCTAAAGTCATAACCCAAATTTTTCTTTCAGGTATACAGAAGTAAGATTAGGGACAATATAGGCCCACTTAAGAGTTACTCAAGTCAGATCACTGACAGGGATAAGGAAATGTGTGAACTTTTCAATGCCTACTTCCTTTCAATTTTTACTCAGGAAGATACTAGCGAAATTCCAGAAATAATAAATTATGTAGAACAGGACGATAATAAACTATGCACTATTAGGCAAACTAGTGACATAGTTCTCAGACAAATAAAGAAATTAAAACCTAACAAATCCCCAGGCCCTGATGAACTGTTTGCGAGGGTTTTAAAGGAATGTAAAGAGGAACTTAGCATACCTTTGGCTAATCTTTTCAATATATCACTACAAACAAGCATAGTGCCAGACAAGTCGAAAATGGCAAGTGTTATACCTATTTACAAGGCAGGTGACAGGTCTTTAGCTTCGAACTATAGACCAATAAGCCTTACCTCCATAGTTGGTAAATTCATGGAATCAATAATTGCCGAAGCAATTCGTAGCCATCTTGAAAGGCATAAATTGATTAATGAATCTCAGCACGGTTTTACAAAGGGGCGTTCCTGTCTTACGAATTTACAAACTTTCTTCACTAAGGTATTTGAGGAGGTAGATCATGGTATTGAATATGATATTGTGTATATGGACTTCAGTAAGGCTTTCGATAGAGTTCCACATCAGAGGCTGTTGAGAAAACTTAAGGCACAGGGAATAGGAATAGAAATTTTTTCCTGGGTAGAAGCATGGTTGACAAATAGGCAGCAGAGAGTTTGCATAAATGGGGAGAAATCAGAATGGGGGTACGTCTCAAGCGGTGTTCCACAGGGGTCAGTGTTGGGCCCCTTGTTGTTCACAATTTACATAAACGACATAGATTAGGGAATAAATTGCGAAAAACCAAATTTGCTGATGACACCAAAATAGGCCGTCCAATTCATTCAAATGAGGACATTAGAGCACTCCAGCAGGATTTGAATAGACTGATGCAGTGGTCGGAGAAGTGGCAGATGCAATTTAATATAGACAAATACAAAGTTCTAAATGTTGGACAGGAAAATAACCATGCCACATATAAACTAAATAGTGTAGATCTTAATATTACTTGTGATTGCGAAAAGGATTTATGAGTTCTGGTTAGCAGTAATCTGAAACCAAGACAACAGTGCATAAGTGTTCGCAATAAAGCGAACAGAATCCTTGGCTTCATATCAAGAAGCATAAATAATAGATTTCCTCAGGTTGATCTTCAACTCTATATATCCTTGGTTAGGCCTCATTTAGATTATGCTGCACAGTTTTGGTCACCGTATTACAGAATGGATATAAATGCTCTGGAAAACGTACAAAGGAGGATGAAAAAGTTGATCCCTTGTATCAGAAATCTTCCCTATGAGGATAGACTGAGGGCCCTGAATCTGCACTCTCTAGAAATGCGTAGAATTAGGGGGAATATGATTGAGGTGTATAAATGGAAAACAGGAATTAATAAAGGGGATGTAAATAGAGTGCTAAAAATATCTAGCATTGACAAGACTAACAACAATAGTTTTAAATTGGAAAAAAGTAGTGGATGAGTGGAACAAACTCCTGAGTACCATCATAGAAGCTAAGACGTTGTACAGTTTTAAAAATAGGTTGGATAAATACATGAGTGGGTGTGGGTGGGTGTGAGTTGGACCTGACTAGCTTGTGCTACTAGGTCAGATGCCGTGCTCCTCACTTAAGTGAATGTGACTGACCTGACTAGGTCAAGGCATTGGCTTAAGTCGGTGAGAGAATTGGACCTGCCTCGCATGGGCCAGTAGGCCTGCTTCAGTGTTCCTTCTTTCTTATGTTTTTATAGTAGTATATCATTGATGTCAGCTAGGCCTGTATACCATGTACATATGCTTGTAGAAATGTAGATATTATTATTACTTTACATACTATGCATGTTATTGACACTGGTCTGTAATTCAGTGCCACCTGTCTGTCCCCTGTTTAAAATCTTGGAACTACATTCGCTGTTTTCCAGACCTCTGGTTCTGTTTCAGTTGATTTTGTTTAATATCGCTGCTAGTGGTTCAGACAGTTCCTCTGCTTCCTCTGTAGAACCCACAGAGAGATGGTGTATAATAACATTGTCTTCAAGTTATGCAGTTCACTCAGTATTTTCTTCCCCTCTCCTTCCGTTGTTCGTAATGTGTCCAGTATACATGACACTCTGTGTGTGACTTCCTGGCAATGTTCCTGATTCCACTGGCAATACCACCCTAAATCTTTTGTTCAGCTCTTCACAGCCTTCCTGGTCATTCTTAGTGAGCTTCCCTTCTTCCTTCTTCAGTATTATAAACTGGTTCTTTTCAGTTTTCTTCTGACGTAGCTGAGCATCAACTCTGTTGAGATTTGGCTTTTAATGCTGTTATTCTCAGAATGTCATTCAGCCTCTTTTTACCCACTCATATTCATTACTGGCTCTTGAACTTGCTTGCATATTCTGTATTGTTCTTTGCTTCCTATATGTCTTCCATGCTCTTGCACTTTTATCTTATGTCTCCCTGCACCACTGAGAGAACCACCGCTCATTCTCTTCTTGCTTGTGTTTATTCTGCTTCTCGCTATAAATTTATTTTTCTTCCGACACTTTTCGTCTACATACTCCACAGTTTCATTTGCTGCCTTTCCATTTAATGTGATTTCCCATGAAACTTTGCTTAGGAATTGCTTGAGATTTATTCATTCCTTCCTACTCTACTACATTCACTTCTATAAGGTATTCCAACCTTAGCACTGAGGAATTGTTAGTACTAAGGAGCCTCTCATATTCGATGTCCCATACATCAGTCACTCTCCCTAGTTGTGCTACTGACGAGCTGACTCATACATCAGTCACTCTCCCTAGTTGTGTTACTGACGAGCTGACTCATACATCAGTCACTCTCCCTAGTTGTGTTACTGACGAGCTGACTCATACATCAGTCACTCTCCCTAGTTGTGTTACTGATGAGCTGACTCATACATCAGTCACTCTCACTAGTTGTGTTACTGACGAGCTGACTCATACATCAGTCACTCTCCCAAGTTGTGTTACTGATGAGCTGACTCATACATCAGTCACTCTCCCTAGTTGTGTTACTGATGAGCTGACTCATACATCAGTCACTCTCCCTAGTTGTGTTACTGACGAGCTGACTCATACATCAGTCACTCTCCCTAGTTGTGTTACTGATGAGCTGACTCATACATCAGTCACTCTCCCTAGTTGTGTTACAGATGAGCTGACTCATACATCAGTCACTCTCCCTAGTTGTGTTACTGACGAGCTGACTCATACATCAGTCACTCTCCCTAGTTGTGTTACTGATGAGCTGACTCATACATCAGTCACTCTCCCTAGTTGTGTTACTGACGAGCTGACTCATACATCAGTCACTCTCCCTAGTTGTGTTACTGATGAGCTGACTCATACATCAGTCACTCTCCCTAGTTGTGTTACTGATGAGCTGACTCATACATCGTCACTCTCCTAGTTGTGTTACTGCAGCTGACTCATACATCATCACTCTCCTAGTTGTGTTACTGATGAGCTGACTCATACATCAGTCCTCTCCTAGTTGTGTTACTGACGAGCTGACTCATACATCAGTCACTCCTAGTTGTGTTACTGACGAGCTGACTCATCATCAGTCACTTCCCTGTTGTGTTACTGAAGCTGACTCATACATCAGTCACTCTCCTAGTTGTGTTACTGAGAGCTGACTCATACATCAGTCACTCTCCAGTTGGTTACTGAGAGCTGACTCATACATCAGTCACTCTCCTAGTTGTGTTACTGATGAGCTGACTCTACATCAGTCACTCTCCTAGTTGTGTTACTGAGAGCTGACTCATACATCAGTCACTCTCCTAGTTGTGTTACTGACGAGCTGACTCATACATCAGTCACTCTCCTAGTTGTGTTACTGAGAGCTGACTCATACATCAGTCACTCTCCTAGTTGTGTTACTGACGAGCTGACTCATACATCAGTCACTCCCTAGTTGTGTTACTGATGAGCTGACTCTACATCAGTCACTTCCAGTTGTGTTACTGATGAGCTGACTCATACATCAGTCACTCCCTAGTTGTGTTACTGACGGCTGACTCACATCAGTCCTCTCCTAGTTGTGTTACTGATGAGCTGACTCATCATCAGTCACTCCCGTTTGTTCTGATGTGCCAACATTTTCCTAGTTGGTATGAAGGATCATCAGTTTCAGGGTGGTGACTATACATCAGTCACTTCCTAGTTGTGTTACTGACGAGCTGACTCATCAGTCACTCTCCTAGTTGTGTTACTGATAGCTGATCTCATCAGTCATCTCCTAGTTGTGTTACTGAGAGCTGACTCAATCAGTTTCCTGTTGTGTTACTGACGGTGACTCCATCAGTCACTTCTAGTTGTGTTACTGACGAGCTGATCATACATCAGTCATTCCGTGTGTCTGGATGGTGATATCATCAGTCACCTGGTTGTGATATGACGGCTGACTCATCATCAGTCACTTCCTAGTTGTGTTACTGATGAGCTGACTCATATCAGTCACTCTCTAGGTGTGTATGATGAGTGACTGTACATCAGTGTGTTACTGAGAGCTGACATCATCAGTCACTCTCCCTAGTTGTGTTACTGACGAGCTGACTCATACATCAGTCACTCTCCTAGTTGTGTTACTGATGAGCTGACTCATACATCAGTCCTCTCCTAGTTGTGTTACTGATGAGCTGACTCATACATCAGTCACTCTCCCTAGTTGTGTTACTGATGAGCTGACTCATACATCAGTCACTCTCCAGTTGGTTACTGATGAGCTGACTCATACATCAGTCACTCTCCTAGTTGTGTTACTGACGAGCTGACTCATACATCAGTCACTCTCCCTAGTTGTGTTACTGATGAGCTGACTCATACATCAGTCACTCTCCCTAGTTGTGTTACTGACGAGCTGACTCATACATCAGTCACTCTCCCTAGTTGTGTTACTGATGAGCTGACTCATACATCAGTCACTCTCCCAAGTTGTGTTACTGATGAGCTGACTCATACATCAGTCACTCTCCCTAGTTGTGTTACTGATGAGCTGACTCATACATCAGTCACTCTCCCTAGTTGTGTTACTGATGAGCTGACTCATACATCAGTCACTCTCCTAGTTGTGTTCTGACGAGCTGACTCATACATCAGTCACTCTCCTAGTTGTGTTACTGATGAGCTGACTTCATCAGTCACTCTTTGGTTCCATGTCCCGATGATCTCCTAGTTGTGATAGTGATGAGTCTGTTGTGTATGATGAGTGAGCGTGGTGATAGTGATGAGTTTTTGTTTAGCTTGTGGTGATAGTGATGATTGTTGAGCGGTGGTGATAGTGATGAGCTTGTAGCGGTGGTGATAGTGATGAGTTGTGCAGTGGCGAAGATAGTGTAGCGGTGGTATAGTGATGAGTTGTAGCGGTGGTGATAGTGATGAGTTGTAGCGGTGGTGATAGTGATGAGTTGTAGCGGTGGTGATAGTGATGAGTTGTAGCGGTGGTGATAGTGATGAGTTGTAGCGGTGGTGATAGTGATGAGTTGTAGCGGTGGTGATAGTGATGAGTTGTAGCGGTGGTGATAGTGATGAGTTGTAGCGGTGGTGATGAGCTTTTTAATTAAATTTTAGACCTCATGATCAGTAGTTTTGTATTACCTTGTGAGATCTTCTAGATGTCTCTGTTATTGTGGTCATGATTGTCCGGTTATTATCATTTTCCTGTCTAGGTCTCCTGCACTGTTATTATCGCCTTGGGTCCTCAGTTCTAAGTGTCATTCGACCCTCTCAGTACTACTACACCTGCTCGGTTTCCTGTCCTGTTTCCTTTATAAGTGTTCTTGATAGCTTTCCGGAACAACCGCATCTGTAATCACTTAGGTGAGCTTAGTCTCTGTTAATGCTACAATGTCTATGGATACCTCCATTATTTATTTCCATTAGACACTTATTTGTTATCCCATCTGCATTAGTAAACTACAATTTCACTTTCATTTTCACTATTGTGCTCATGTTTTTGGAAACTCGTTCTCTTGGTTATTTCCACGTTTCAGGATGGGAATGGGAATAAGGAATGTTAGAGGTTAGGAGTGTTAATAATCTCTGGTTGTCAGGGAAACGCCTTCCACCTAGGTTTAATAATGAAGATGGATTTTTTGGAGTTTTAATTAAAATAATAATAAAAAAAGCCGTTGTGGTTCTGGCAAGATGTTGGGTAGGAAAATGCAAGATAGTTCTCTGGTGTTGAGATGGTGTAGGTTTTCCTGGGCAGATGGTATCTTATCCGATGTTAGGGATTCTCCTGTTCTACTTGGTTGCACTAAGTATGAAGACGTAGAAGTGAGGAGTAGTCGAAATCTTTTAAGTCTGATAGACTTGAATCTTGCTCCTTTATATCTTGGCTTCTACACGGGCTGACTAGGCCAGCAGAAGAGCTGATAAGGAAAAACATGCCCTGGTTACCACAAGTTAAGCAAATATAACACTTAAGAAAGCAAGGGTGGTATGCCCACTTGGTAAACCATAACAAAATAAAAAAAACATCGACCAGAAATACTCCTGGAGGTAAATTAATACTACCAGGAGAAGTAACTAAAACACCTCAGACAAACAGGAACTGGGGTTCGCCCCATCCCGCTAGATGGCAGCACGGGTTGTAACTCGCTAATGGTTCCTGGTTGTCTGAACAACCCCAATTACGGCTTTTCCCTCACACTGGTTGAGAGAGTGAATCTTGCACTGGAAGGGGGTGAGTCGGTGGGTATGGGTGAAGGTGCCTGGGGGAATAAGAGGGAGGGAGATGAGGGCTGGGGTAGCGGAGCTGTGAGAAAGAGCCTGCAATGATAGAAATTAGGACTGGGGGAGAAGGGAAAGCAGGAATATTTGTGTCAGAGTTTGGTGTACCCTTTGATGCAGGGCTTCCATATTGTGGAAATGGACCTTTTGCACCTGTCTGTGCCTTCAGTGGCTCTACTATCTGTCATCCAAATTAGCAAATCATAGATTATAAGTAACAATTAATAATAATAATCATAATAAAATTATTATAATAATAATTATTATTTGCGACCACTGTCAGCCTCAGAGTTATCTCTGAGTTACCAGACCTTGCCACGTGGAGGCCAGTGGTTCGTCTTTAAGGTACACCCCCCCTCGCCTTCCCCAAGTTCATGTGTCCAGGAATCCATCCGTGGGCCCCCGGATGTCTCCCCTTCCTCACTTCCCTAAGGTCAGCCTCGCCTCTCTCGCTCTCTGCCTTCCAGCCTGTCTTCCCCAGGTTCATGTATCCAGGAATTCATCCGTTCGCTCCCGGATGTCTCCCCTTCCTCACTTACAGGGTCGGCGGTGCCTTCCCCGGATCAGTGTCTCCAGGAGTCCACTTATGTCACCTCAGGTGAACTCCCTTCCCCACTTTCCCAGAGTCAGCGGTTTTCTTGCCTTCTCCAGGCTCATGTATCCAGGAATCCATCCGTCCGCCGCCGGATGTCTCCCCTTCCCCACTTACACAAGGTCAGCCTCAACTGCTAGTATTCATGCCTTTCCCAGGTTCATGTATCCAGGAATTCATCCGTTCGCTCCCGGATGTCTTCCCTTCCCCACGTCCCCAAGGTCAGCCTCAACAACAACCTTCCACAAGTTCATGTATCCAGAAATCCATCCGTTCGCTCCCGGATGTCTCCCCTTCCCCACTTACCTAAGGTCAGCGGTGCCTTCCCCGGATCAGTGTCTCCAGGAGTCCACTTGTGTCACCTCAGGTGGACTCCCTTCCCCACTTCCCCAGAGTCAGCGGTTGCCACCCCCAGTGACCTTGTTGCATGGAAACTTGGTCTTGTCTAGCTGGTCTACGGTAGAGACTGTCCAGGTGGGTGGAATTACTGGAGGTGACACACAGAAAACTGCGTCCAGTAATTACACCCACCAAGACAGCCACGACCGTACACCAGCTAGACGAGACCAAGCTGCCACACACCTCACCCACCCAGGAGAGGCTAGGAAATATAAATTTTGGAATTCCTTTTATATTACACTATGAATTTATACTTAGTACGAGCTTTTCTTGCATATTTAGCAGTTTAAAGTATATGTGAGTATTTTATTTTATGTCGATGAATACCCAAGTGTTGAAGAATTTTTCCATCTCCATCAAAACTGTATTAAATATTACACTGTTTTCGTTTTTATTTATTAATTGGTCTTTTTCATTTGACACTGAAAGGCTAACACGCGCACAAACATACACATACATAGAAGCATTTTCACATACATTTATACGCTGGTCATGTGTACATATTCTTATGTATGAATGAATGTAATGCTTACGTGTTGTGTATGGGTGTCATGTGTACATGTTATTGTGTATGGGTGTCATGTGTACATGTTACCGTGTTGATGAATGTTATGTATACATGTTATTTTGTAAGAATGAGTGTAATGTTTACGTAATATGTATGAATGTCACATATTATTTATGAGTGTCACATATTGTTTATGAGTGTCACATATTGTTTATGAGTGTCACATATTGTTTATGAGTGTCACATATTATTTATGAGTGTCACATATTGTTTATGAGTGTCACATATTGTTTATGAGTGTCACATATTGTTTATGAGTGTCACATATTATTTATGAGTGTCACATATTGTTTATGAGTGTCACATATTGATTATGAGTGTCACATATTGTTTATGAGTGTACATGTTATTGTGTATTGATGAGTGTCAAATGCGAATCTCTAAATCTGGTGTTTCATAAATGAATTTGAAGGTCGCTGATGGAATCAATGGCAAATGCATGCATGTATACATACATGAACGCACATTAAGTTATATATATATATATATATATATACATGTGTGTGTGTGTTACCATTTTGTCCTAGGCCCATGTCGATTAGACACTAGGCCTGTTGTTGTTGTATATGCATGCATGCGTGCGTGTGTGTGTGTGTGTGTGTGTGTGTGTGTGCAGAGTTTTAACATAGTATGTTAATAAAGCTGTGTTTACAGTGACACCTGGTCTACATGATGGCTTACTTTGTATATATTGTCTTCTGACCAAAATACAGTGACATCACACGTCTTCAAGACCACAGGTGACATCACACAACATTATCTAAGACTCAGTTTTTTGTGTAAACATTTACCGTCTTTCTTGCATATTATAACATAATTCAACACTATAGCTATCAAAATATTACCTAAGATTAAATACATTTGTAACTCTACTAACATCTCTCATATATCTTTTCCAAACCTATAAATGCACCCAAGTGCGGCTTTCCTTTATGTAATTGTTTACACATACCCACAGATTCCTGTTCTTTGTTATCCATATTTTCTTTTCCATCACTTCAACAATCATAATTCTGACATACACTTTACCTGGTATGGTCAATAGACTTATTCCATTATAATTATTACATTCTTTAAAGCTTTTAGTCCCTTTTCTTCTTTTATAAACATTATGAACAAAATCATTAACTATTCCAGTACTTTATTCCAACTGCCTCACACACTTCAATCTTATTCCATTCTTAACTTCCCATTTTTAACCTTCTTATTGCCTCATTTCTTTTATGCTGACTGGCTGACTCTGTTGACAGCAGAGTTAGTTAGGCTGACAGCAGAGTCAGCCAAGCTGACAGCAGAGTCAGCCAGGCTGACAGCAGAGTCAGCCAGGCTGACAGCAGAGTCAGCCAGGCTGACAGCTGCGCCACAGAACTGTGCTCTTCTTTATTGTGAATTATTATGTAGATCATACAAGTTTTCTTCTGATGTTTACTTTTCACTTTCATCTACACATACACATGACTACAAACACACTACTACGAACACACATATATACATACATGTGTACACGTTCTCATAATCATATCTGTTTATATTAAACAATGATGGACTGTTATATTAAACAATACTGTATAGTGTAAGAGAAATAAGAAAATTCCTGATTATATAATTTCAATTTTCTTTAGAAATTGAAATGAGGGTTGCAATATTTTGAATAAATAATTTGAGAAAATATGTAAATATGTAAAGAAGTGACTAACTTGAGAGACTTGTAGTTAAGACAAATAATTATTCTTATAAATCATCTTGATAAACACTTTGTTTAAGTAGAATTAATTATTAAATAAGTCAGTTTTCACATATACATTTCTCTCATCTCTTCATTAATAACAAAAAACATTCACAACCACAGATGCAAAATAAAAACTTTCGGTGATGAAAACAAAAATTGTCAACTTGGATGATTCGATCTCTTGACAAAAAAGAATTGAGGTGGTGGCTGCCACAACCTGGCCAGTACGTCTCTTTCTTAATATCTCCGATACTGTTGTTATGTACTGTGATGTATGAATGTTAACATATATTACACACTGAATGTTGTGTTGCACAATGTTGCAGAGATATATGGCACAAAGCCAGTAAGTAATGAAAAATACACAATTGTAAAAGGGGAACTATTGAATGAAGAAGTTTGTTTCACAGGTGAAAGTTCCTCTCTGTTGTTATGTGTTTTTTCACCACCATCGTTGTGTTGTGTTGTGTATAAAGTCTGTCTGCTACACCACAGTTAATAACACTGTATGTAATCTTTTTGGTAAATATCTGATAAAAGACTTATTGGCAGGATTCTTTTCTTAGGATTCTGTTGGTAGGATTCAAGTGTGTAAGACTGGACGCTATTGGAAGAATACTACTGGAAGGATTGTTACCAGAAGACTGTTGGTAGAAGACCTCTGGAAGGCTTCTGCTGGAAACAGTGCTGGCAAGACTCTGTTGGTAAAAGACTTAAGAACATAAGAATGAAAGGCAGGTCCTTATCAAAACTTAATATATAAGATGAATCAAGTCAGGTTGTATTATACGTCTGCGTGATGGTGGTGTCTCCACGGAGACTGTCCTGTCAGCGACTTTTTATTGCAGTTTCCTTCTGGTGGGAAAGACTTTTGTCTTTTTGTCACATCGCAGATGTAATCAGTGCAGATGATTCCTCTAGTAAATTAATGATGGACGATCTATATGAGGGAACACAGTAGAGGGTGACCATTGTCATTCCATGGCTGTGTCCTCTTTCGTCCGCAGAAAAATAGTACTGGATGAAATCTGGCAAACCTCAATTACAACGACTAATACATTCCAAGAAGTAAGGAATGGCTTCAATTGAAGCCCAGCTTGACACCAACTCCAATAAAATGGTGACCAATAGAAAATTCGCTGTGCTGGACAAACTAGAGTTGGAAGGCAGTGATATTGTTCCACAGGAAACCAGAATTAAACAACACTGAATAATATGATTTCCTGGAATGACTGATGTTACTGGATGTTGGGACATGTGGGGACATGTGGTGACATGTGGGGACATGTGGGGACATGTGGTGACATGTGGGGACATGTGGGGACATGTGGTGACATGGGGGACATGTGACATGTGGTGACATGTGGGGACTCGATTAGCAACAAATAATAGTGAGAGGATGATTTTGAAAAATCATGTGAAACATTTTTATAGCCGAGAGTGTGATAGACTGTACAGCATACTACAGATTTTTTTCAAAAAATTATAAATAAAAAAAATTATATACATAAATTTATTTGTTTATTTATTTATTTAATTTATTATTTATTTATTTTATTTATTTATTTATTTATTGTAACATCAATTATTCACGACTAGTTTCGGAGTTTATCATCAGACACTGTACAAAATCATAGAAGATCAGTTATAAAGAACCTGATCTTAACACATGCTAAACATTATGTTATTATAAGTATTAAGAAAAGATAAAAAATAAAAAGTAGGAATAGAGTTATATAGTTTTATTTTCAAAAAAGTGCCTAAGTATGCTCAACAAAGGCAAGACAACGGTGCCTAAGTATGCTCAACAAAGGCAAGACAACGGTGCCTAAGTATGCTCAACAAAGGCAAGACAACGGTGCCTAAGTATGCTCAACAAAGGCAAGACAACGGTGCCTAAGTATGCTCAACAAAGGCAAGACAACGGTGCCTAAGTATGCTCAACAAAGGCAAGACAACAGTGCCTAAGTATGCTCAACAAAGGCAAGACAACGGTGCCTAAGAATGCTCCAAAAATCTAGTAGATTTCTTATATTTACTCACTCCTCGAGGCTGAACGTCCTCTTAATGGTCAGTTTGGTATTGTTAGGCGGCTAATCAATGTTTGTTTTGAAGCATTTTTGAATATATCGCAGCCTCAGGCATATTTATTGAATATATATGCCTGAGGCTGGGATGAAAATATTATCATAAATTTTACGGTACTAATAGCAGCTCTTATATGTTTTAGTTATATTCAGTAATAAAATCAGTAGTGAATTGTGATTCCTATGCTTAAATATGTAAAACGATGAAACATTTAAGTCTCTATTATATTTTGTTCTTGCGATGAGTAAGATAATGCGAGCGTGTGATTTTTTATAGGCCTTCGGGATTTCAGCAGGGGCCCTGGAGATCCTGTGGCAATGTTTTTTTGGTCTTCCATCTGGATCGATTATTCATGCCCATGGAATCTGGAAAACAACCTGAGCAAACTTAAACAAGCCATCTGAATTACAAAGTAACTCCTAAGAATATACGATCACAAATTAAGTATGGAGGAGGTAAGGCTCTAGGGATTGGCAGAGAGCAGGCAAAGGGGTCAAAAGTGAGTGTAAAAATTATAGGGGAATAAGCCTGTTGAGTATACTACTTGGTAAAGTGTATGACAGAGTTATTATTGAAATAATTAAGAGTAAAACGGAGAGCAGGATCGCAGACGAACAAGCAGGCTTTAGGAAGGTTAGGGGTGAGTAGACCAAGTGAAAGATATAGATGAACAGTATTTAGATAAGGGTAAAGTGACTCACGAAATCGTAATGACACGATTGCAAACAAACCATACCATGGGCGGGGATAGAACCCACGATCAGAGGGTCGGTCTGGAGTTTTATGACTTTCTGATCGCGGGTTCTATCCCCGCCCGTGGTATGGTAGTGTTACAACCCCAGTAATACGCTCAGGTAGTGTTACAACCCCAGTGGTACGCTCAGGTAGTGTTGCAACCACAGTGGTACGTTCAGGAAGTGTTACAATCCTAGTGGTACGGTCATGTAGTGTTACAACTCCAGTGGTACGCTCAGGTGGTGTTACAACCACAGTGGTACGCTCAAGTAATGTTACAACCTTAGTAGTACGCTCAGGTAGTGCTACAACCCTAGTGGTACGCTCAGGTAATTTACAACCCCAGTGGTACGTTCAGGTAGTGTTGCAACCCCAGTGGTACGCTCATGAAGTGTTACAAAGACAGTGGTACGCTCAGGCAGTGTTACAAACACAGTTATACGCTCAGGTAGTGTTACAACCACAGTGGTACGCTCATGTAGTGTTACAACCACAGTGATACGCTCAGGTAGTGTTACAACCACAGTGGTATGCTCAGGTAGTGTTACAGCCTCAGTGTTACGGTCAGGTAGTGTTACAACCCCAGTAGTACGCTCAGGTATTGTTACAACCTCAGTGGTATGCTCAGGTAGTGTTACAACTCCAGTGGTACGCTCAGGTAGTGTTACATCCCCAGTGGTACGCTCAGGTAGTGTTACAACCCCAGTGGTACGCTCAGGTAGTGTTACAATCTCAGTGGCAAGCTCAGGTAGTGTTACAACCCCAGTAGTACGCTCAGGTAGTGTTACAAAACCAGTGGTACGCTAAGGTAGTGTTACAACCCCAGTGGTACGCTCAGGTAGTGTTACAACCACAGTGGTACGCGCAGGTAGTGTTACAACTCCAGTGGTACTCTCAGGTAGTTTTACAAATCCAGTGTTACGCTCAGGTAGTGTTACAACCCCAGTGGTACGCTCAGGTAGAGTTACAACCCCAGTGGTACGCTCAGGTAGTGTTACAACCCCAGTGATACGCTCAGGAAGTGTTACAACCCCAGTGGTATGCACAGGTAGTGTTACAAACCCAGTGGTATGCTCAGGTATTGTTACAACCACAGTGATACGCTCAGGTAGTGTTACAACCACAGGGGTACGCTCAGGTAGTGTTACAACCCCAGTGGTACGTTCAGGTAGTGTTACAACCACAGTGGTAAGCTCATGTAGTGTTACAACCAGAGTGGTATGCTCATATAGTGTTACAACCACAATGGTACGCTCAAGAAGTGTTACAACCACAGTGATACGCTCAAGTAGTGGTACAACCACAGTGGTACGCTCAGGTAATTTTACAACCACAGTGGTACAACCCCAGTGGTACGCTCAGGTAGTGTTACAACCTCAGTGGTACGCTCAGGTAGTGTTACAACCCCAGTGGTACGCTCAGGTAGTGTTACAACCACAGTGATACGCTCAGGTAGTGTTACAACCATTGGGTACGCTCAGGTAGTGTTACAACCCCAGTGGTACGTTCAGGTAGTGTTACAACCACAGTGGTAAGCTCATGTAGTGTTACAACCAGAGTGGTATGCTCATATAGTGTTACAACCACAATGGTACGCTCAAGAAGTGTTACAACCACAGTGATACGCTCAAGTAGTGGTACAACCACAGTGGTACGCTCAGGTAATTTTACAACCACAGTGGTATGCTCAGGTAGTGTTACAGCCTCAGTGTTACGGTCAGGTAGTGTTACAACCCCAGTAGTACGCTCAGGTATTGTTACAACCTCAGTGGTATGCTCAGTGGTACGCTCAGGTAGTGTTACAACCACAATGGTACGCTCAAGAAGTGTTACAACCACAGTGGTACGCTCAAGTAGTGGTACAACTACAGTGGTACGCTCAGGTAGTTTTACAACCACAGTGGTACAACCCCAGTGGTACGCTCAGGTAGTGTTACAACCTCAGTGGTACGCTCAGGTAGTGTAACAACCCCAGTAGTACGCGCAGGTAGTGTTACAACCTCCCCAGTAGTACGCTCAGGTAGTTTTACAACCACAGTGGTACGCTCAGTTAGTGTTACAACCTCAGTAGTACGCTCAGGTAGTGTTACAACCTCAGTGGTACGCTCAGATAGTGTTACAACCCCAGTGGTACGCTCAGGTAGTGTTACAAACTCAGTGGTACGCTCAGGTAGTGTTACAACCCCAGTGGTACGCTCAGGTAGTGTTACAACCTCAGTGGTACGCTCAGGTAGTGTTACAACCCCAGTGGTACGCTCAGGTAGTGTTACAACCCCAGTGGTACGCTCAGGTAGTGTTACAACCTCAGTGGTACGCTCAGGTAGTGTTACAACCTCCCAGTGTACGCTCAGGTAGTTTACAACCCAGTGGTACGCTCAGGTAGTGTTACAACCTCAGTAGTACGCTCAGGTAGTGTTACAACCTCAGTGGTACGCTCAGGTAGTGTTACAACCCCAGTAGTAGGCTCAGGTAGTGTTATAACCTCAGTGGTACGCTCAGGTAGTGTTACAACCCCAGTGGTACGCTCAGGTAGTGTTACAACCTCAGTGGTACGCTCAGGTAGTGTTACAACCCCAGTAGTACGCGCAGGTAGTGTTACAACCCCAGTGGTACGCTCAGGTAGTGTTACAACCTCCCCAGTAGTACGCTCAGGTAGTTTTACAACCACAGTGGTACGCTCAGGTAATGTTACAACCTCAGTAGTACGCTCAGGTAGTGTTACAACCTCAGTGGTACGCTCAGGTAGTGTTACAACCCCAGTAGTACGCTCAGGTAGTGTTACAACCTCCCTAGTAGTACGCTCAGGTAGTTTTACAACCACAGTGGTACGCTCAGGTAGTGTTACAACCTCAGTAGTACGCTCAGGTAGTGTTACAACCCAGTGTACCTCAGGTAGTGTTCAACGTGTACGCTCAGGTAGTGTTACAACTCAGTGTGCCAGTGGTTACAACCCAGTGTACGCTCAGGTAGTGTTACAACCTCAGTGGTACGCTCAGGTAGTGTTACAACCTCAGTGGTACGCTCAGGTAGTGTTACAACCCCAGTAGTACGCTCAGGTAGTGTTACAACCACAGTGGTACGCTCAGGTAGTGTTACAACCACAGTGATACGCTCAGGTAGTGTTACAACCACAGTGGTATGCTCAGGTAGTGTTACAGCCTCAGTGGTACGGTCAGGTAGTGTTACAACCCCAGTAGTACGCTCAGGTATTGTTACAACCTCAGTGGTATGCTCAGGTAGTGTTACAACTCCAGTGGTACGCTCAGGTAGTGTTACATCCCCAGTGGTACGCTCAGGTAGTGTTACAACCCCAGTGGTACGCTCAGGTAGTGTTACATCCTCAGTGGCAAGCTCAGGTAGTGTTACAACCCCAATAGTACGCTCAGGTAGTGTTACAACACCAGTGGTACGCTCAGGTAGTGTTACAACCCTAGTAGTACGCTCAGGTAGTGTTACAACCCCAGTAATACGCTCAGGTAGTGTTACAACCCCAGTGGTACGCTCAGGTAGTGTTACAACCCCAGTGGTACGCGCAGGTAGTGTTACAACTCCAGTGGTACCTCAGGTAGTTTACACTCCAGTGTTACGCTCAGGTAGTGTTACAACCCCACTGGTACGCTCAGGTAGAGTTACAACCCCAGTGGTACGCTCAGGTAGTGTTACAACCCCAGTGATACGCTCAGGAAGTGTTACAACCCCAGTGGTATGCACAGATAGTGTTACAAACCCAGTGGTACGCTCAGGTAGTGTTACAACCACGGTGATACGCTCAGGTAGTGTTACAACCACAGGGGTACGCTCAGGTAGTGTTACAGCCTCAGTGGTATGGTCAGGTAGTGTTACAACCCCAGTAGTACGCGCAGGTAGTGTTACAACCCCAGTGGTACGCTCAGGTAGTGTTACAACCCCAGTGGTACGCTCAGGTAGTGTTACAACCCCAGTGGTACGCTCAGGTAGTGTTACAACCCCAGTTTTACGGTCAGGTAGAGTTACAACCCCAGTGGTACACTCAGGTAGTGTTACAACCCCAGTTTTACGGTCAGGTAGTGTTACAACCCCAGTGGTACGCTCAGGTAGTGTTACAACCCCAGTGGTACGCTCAGGTAGTGTTACAAGATTAATCATCTCTTCACACACTTCGTCACTACTACAAAATCGAGAAAAAATTGCTATCCAGTCTGATGATGTAATGTGCGCGCTTTCATCAACACAGAAAAGAACTTACATGAAGCCAAATACTTTGTGAATTGTTCCGCTGCATTCCTATCCATCTTAAACAACTCAACAGTTTTTCTAGTCACAGACAAATCTTTAATTAAGCGCTGAATAATCTTTTCTTTTTATCTGAAAGATTGTCAAATAAGAAAGGAGCTTATTGTAACCATGCTTCTTTAATATACTGCCCATCACTAAGTGGCTTTCCAGGTTGAGCAATAACTTTGGTGTTGTGGTTAGTAGTACGAACTGTACGATGACCGGTGTTGTGGTTAGTAGTACGAACTGTACGATGACCGGTGTTGTGGTTAGTAGTACGAACTGTACGATGACCGGTGTTGTGGTTAGTAGTACGAACTGTACGATGACCGGTGTTGTGGTTAGTAGTACGAACTGTACGATGACCGGTGTACGTGGTTAGTAGTACGAACTGTACGATGACCAGTGTTGTGGTTGAATAGTACCGAACTGTACGATGACCGGTGTCGTGGTTAGTAGTACGAACTAGTAACGATGACCGGTGTTGTGGTTGTAGTAAGAAGGGCTTATTGTGACCGGTGTTGTGTTTAGTAGTAATGCTTGTTACGATGACCGGTGTTGTGGTTAGTAGTACGAACTGTACGATGACCGGTGTCGTGGTTAGTAGTAGGGGCGAACTGTACGATGACCGGTGTTGTGGTTAGTAGTACGAACTGTACGATGACCGGTGTTGTGGTTAGTAGTACGAACTGTACGATGACCGGTGTTGTGGTTAGTAGTACGAACTGTACGATGACCGGTGTCGTGGTTAGTAGTACGAACTGTACGATGACCGGTGTTGTGGTTAGTAGTACGAACTGTACGATGACCGGTGTTGTGGTTAGTAGTACGAACTGTACGATGACCGGTGTTGTGGTTAGTAGTACGAACTGTACGATGACCGGTGTCGTGGTTAGTAGTACGAACTCTCCTTATACCTCAAGGAGAAGGCTGGAGGCAATGGAGATGTCATGTCTGAGGGCAATGTGGTGTGAATATAATGTAAAAAAATCGTAGTTTGGAAATTAGGAGGAGGTGCGGGATTACCAAAACTACTCTCCAGAGGGCTGAGGAGGGGTTATTAAGGTGGTTTGGACATGTAGAGAGGGTGGAACAAAATAGAATGACTTCAAGAGTGTATAAATCTGTAGGGAATGGAAGGCGGGGTAGAGATCGGCCTAGAAAAGGTTGGAGGGAGGGGGTAAAGGAAGTTTTTTGTGCGAGGGCTTTGAAGGGTTCTAAACGACATAGCATTCATGAAGCGGTTGAAGGAGATGAATGTGCAGTTTTATAACGTGCTGCCTGGAGTGTAAGACAAGGGGTGAATGATGAAGTTCTTCATTGGAAACCGCCGGGAGGCCATGTGAACTTGAATCTGATATGATATATATATAGTTGCCGACTCTGAAGGAGGATGTTTTAATGTTGCAGTTAAATGAACTTTGTAGCAATAATGCAAACGCCTGGAGACAAGACAGTGATAGTGATATTGACAAAATAAAGTTCTTCTTTTTGGGAGGAAAATATCGCCTTGGATGGTTAGGAGGCGTATCTTTGAATAAATAATAAATAAATAAAAATATATTTTAAATATAAGAATAAAGGATAATATTAGATATTTTAATTAATTATATATATATATATATATATATATATATATATATATATATATATATATATATATATATATATATAAGTGCAATAAAATCACAGTAAACAGGTGATATCACAATATGCAGAACAACCACTGTGAAAAAATAGTGAAAATCCAAGCGCATTCGTGACTTCTCACATTATCAAGGAACTATATATATATATATATATATATATATATATATATATATATATATATATATATATATATATATATATATATATATGCAAGACAACCACTATGAAAAGATAGAGAATTACAAGCGCTTTCGTGACTGCTCACATTATCAAGGAACAATAAAAGGAAACATGACAAGCAGGATTATAAAGGGGCAAGACTACACCTCACAGTCACATCACACTAACAAAGACCACACCTCACAGTAGCGTAACAACGCACGACTCTGTGAAGAGGAACATAAGAAAGGACCTGAAACTCTTCCCAAGAATTAAGATTAGTCCAATTTATCATTAAATTCTTCCCAAATTTTATTAATTATAAATGAATCCAATTTATATAAACCAAAAGATTATTTTCAAAACTACTTTTAATGAAACATGATTCTATTATATTCCTCTCAACCATGGACTTGCTTGATACCACTTTCTAAGCATTTTGAAAATCAATTGGATGGTTAAAATCTCTCACATGAATAAATAGAGCATTAGAATATTGTCCAGTTCTAATGCTATATTTATATTGTTTCAATCTTAGTTCAAGACTTTTACCAGTTTGACCGTAATAAACTTTATCGCATATTTTACAGGGAATCTTATAGACACATCCGTGAGCATTTTGGGGGGAATTTTTTATCAAAAGTCTTTTTACTGTATCAAGATTTTTAAATACAACTTTGATATTAAAATTCTTAAGAAAGGAAGGCATATCAACCAAGTTTTCATGGTAAGGGAGAACCAACATATTTTTGGTTGAATAGGGTTGGTTGTACCTTTTTGGATTGTAAAAAGTATTTCTAGCTATTTTAAAAGATTTATCAATTACGTTTCTTGGGTATTTTAAATCATTAGCTATTTCATAAATTTTAGAGATTTCTTCATCTATGAACTCTGGACTACAAATACGTAAAGCTCTCAAAAACATTGAAGAGAAAACCGACACTTTAACTCTATCTTGATGTGAAGAATAATAGTGTACATAGGAACAATTATTTGTAGGTTTTCTGTAAATTTTAAATTTAAAATCAATGTTACCCTTAATAATAAAAACATCTAGGAAGGGCAATGAGTTATTTACTTCGAATTCAACAGTAAAATTTATAGAATGAGTTAAGCTATTTAATTGCAAAAGGAAATGGTTTATGTCTACATTCTTAGGCATAAGGCACAAAATATCATCAACATATCTATACCACTTAGCTCTATTGGGAAGGATTGTATTAAGCAATCTTGTTTCGAAAAATTCCATATATAAATTACTAAGAACAGGTGAAAGAGGATTTCCCATTGCCATACCAAACTTCTGAGTGTAAAACTCATCATTAAATACAAATTTTGCATCAACAATACAAAGTTTAATAAGTTTAATGATAGTAGGAACTGGCAATGGTAAATCGTAATTAACCAGTTCTTCAGATAAGAAACTTAGTAAATCATCAACTGGAACTTTTGTAAACAAGGAAGTAACATCAAAACTAACCATATTGAAATCATTTAAATCAGTCAAGGTGCTTCATTTATCAACTAAATCTAAGTTGTTTTTAACATTAAAATTAGAAATTTTTCCAACAATTGGGCTCAAAATATCAACAAGCCATTTAGAAAGTATATAAGAAACTGAAAATATGGAGCTAATAATTGGTCTAACAGGATTACCAGGTTTGTGTGTTTTTATTAATCCAAACATATAAGGTAAAGATGGATTAGTTGAAGTAAATTTTTTAATTAATTCATCTTTGCCCTTCAATAGATGTTTTATTGTTTTATTGAAATTGCTGTTAACAGTTTCTAAGGGATTCTTTCTAAGTTTAGAATAGGTTTCAAATTCATCTAGGAGGTTATTCATTTTATCTTGGTAATCGGTTTCTTTCATAATTACTATTGCATTTATTTTATCTGCTTTAGTAAGGCGTATTTTTTTATTATTCAAAAGTGAATCATAAGACTTAAAAAATCTTTGAGGACAATTGGGGATATTTTGTTTTAACATTGAGCTATATACCATCCCCTTACTAATATTAATTTCATCAGTGGATAAATCAGAGGATTTATCCACTTATTAAACTTTGTATTGTTGATGTAAAATTTGTATTTAATGAAGAGTTTTACACTCAGAAGTAAATATATATATATATATATATATATATATATATATATATATATATATATATATATATATATATATATATATATATAGATAGATAGATAGATAGATATATGGCCCACCTCTAGTGCACATTGTGGAAGTATCAATGGCAAAGAGGACAGTCAAGACAGTTGCACTGATCAATATTAAAGAAAACAGTCACGACAGTTACACTGGTATAGAAGATAGTCACGACAGTTATACTGGTATACAAGACAGTCACGACAGTTATACTGGAATACAAGACAGTCACGACAGTTATACTGGTAAAGAAGACAGTCACGACAGTTATACTGGTATAGAAGACAGTCAGGACAGTTATACTGGTATAGAAGACAGTCACGACAGTTATACTGGTATAGAAGACAGTCACGACAGTTATACTGGTATAGAAGACAGTCACGACAGTTATACTGGTATAGAAGACAGTCACGACAGTTATACTGGTATAGAGGACTGTCACGACAGTTACACTGGTATAGAAGACAGTCACGACAGTTATACTGGTATAGAAGACAGTCACGACAGTTATACTGGTATAGAAGACAGTCACGACAGTTATACTGGTATAGAAGACAGTCACGACAGTTATACTGGTATAGAAGACAGTCACGACAGTTATACTGGTATAGAGGACTGTCACGACAGTTACACTGGTATAGAAGACAGCCACGACAGTTATACTGGTATAGAAGACAGTCACGACAATTATACTGGTATAGAAGACAGTCACGAAATTTACACTGGTATAGAAGACAGTCATGACAGTTACACTGGTATAGAAGATAGTCACGACAGTTACACTGGTATAGAAGACAGTCACGACAGTTATACTGGTATAGAGGACTGTCACGACAGTTACACTGGTATAGAAGACAGTCACGACAGTTATACTGGTATAGAAGACAGTCATGACAATTATACTGGTATAGAAGACAGTCACGACAGTTACACTGGTATAGAAGACAGTCACGACAGTTACACTGGTATAGAAGACAGTCACGACAGTTACACTGGTATAGAAGCAGTCACGACAGTTACACTGGTATAGAAGACAGTCAGACAGTTATACTAGGGATAGAAGACAGTCAGACAGTTAACTGGTATAGAGGACTGTCACGACAGTTACACTGGTATAGAAGACAGTCACGACAGTTACACTGGTATAGAAGATAGTCACGACAGTTACACTGGTATAGAAGCCAGTCATGACAGTTATACTGGTATAGAAGACAGTCATGACAGTTACACTGGTATAGAAGACAGTCACGACAGTTACACTGGTATAGAAGACAGTCACGACAGTTACACTGGTATAGAAGACAGTCACGACAGTTATACTGGTATAGAAGACAGTCAGACAGTTACACTGGTATGGAAGACAGTCACGACAGTTATACTGGTATAGAAGACAGTCATGACAGTTACACTAGTATAGAAGATAGTCACGACAGTTATACTGGTATAGAAGACAGTCATGACAGTTATACTGGTATAGAAGACAGTCACGACAGTTATACTGGTATAGAAGACAGTCATGACAGTTACACTGGTATAGAAGATAGTCACGACAGTTATACTGGTTTTAGAAGACAGTCTTGACAGTTACACTGGTATAGAAGATAGTCACGACAGTTATACTGGTATAGAAGACAGTCACGACAGTTACACTGGTATAGAAGACAGTCACGACAGTTACACTGGTTATATAAGACAGTCACGACAGTTACACTGGTATAGAAGACAGTCACGACAGTTAACTGTTATAGAAGACAGTCACGACAGTTATACTGGTATAGAAGACAGTCACGACAGTTATACTGGTATAGAAGATAGTCACGACAGTTACACTGGTATAGAAGACAGTCACACAGTTACACTGTTTTAAAGACAGTCACGACAGTTATACTGGTATAGAAGACAGTCACGACAGTTACACTGGTATAGAAGACAGTCACGACAGTTAACTGGTATAGAAGATAGTCACGACAGTTATACTGGTATAGAAGATAGTCATGACAGTTACACTGGTATAGAAGAAGTCACGACAGTTAACTGGTATAGAATACAGTCACGACAGTTACACTGGTATAGAAGAAGTCACGACAGTTATACTGGTATAGAAGACAGTCACGACAGTTACACTGGTATAGAAGAAGTCACGACAGTTACACTGGTATAGAAACAGTCACGACAGTTACACTGGTATAGAAGATAGTCACGACAGTTATACTGGTATAGAAGACAGTCAGACAGTTACACTGTTATAGAAGACAGTCACGACAGTTATACTGGTATAGAAGACAGTCACGACAGTTACACTGGTATATAAGACAGTCACGACAGTTATACTGGTATAAAAACAGTCACGACAGTTATACTGGTATAGAAGACAGTCACGACAGCTACACTGTTATAGAAGACAGTCACGACAGTTATACTGGTATAGAAGATAGTCACGACAGTTATACTGGTATAGAAGACAGTTACGACAGCCAACAACTGTATCAAATAATAACAGCGAATTTAAAGTGAAATAAATTTCCCGGAAACTACCTCTGCAAGGCTCACTACTGAAGACTTAAAACAGCAAATACCACAACAGCTTCAGCGGTAACAGTAAGACTGACAGGAAACAGAGACACAACAGTAAGACTGACAGGAAACAGAGACACAACAGTAAGACTGACAGGAAACAAAGACACAACAGTAAGACTGACAGGAAACAAAGACACAACAGAAAGGCTGACAGGAAGCAAAGACACAACATTAAGACTGACAGGAAACAAAGAGACAACAGTAAGACTGACATGAAACAAAGACACAACAATAAGACTGACAGGAAGCAAAGACACAACAGTAAGACTGTCAGGAAGCAAAGACACAACAGTAAGACTGACATGAAACAAAGACACAACAGTAAGACTGACAGGAAGCAAAGACACAACAGTAAGACTGACAGGAAGCAAAGACACAACAGTAAGGCTGACAGGAAACAAAGACACAACAGTAAGACTGACAGGAAACAAAGACACAACAGTAAGACTGACAGGAAACAAAGACACAACAGTAAGACTGACAGGAAACAAAGACACAACAGTAAGACTGACAGGAAACAAAGACACAACAGTAAGACTGACAGGAAACAAAGACACAACAGTAAGACTGACAGGAAACAAAGACACAACAGTAAGACTGACAAGAAACAAATACACACAACAAACACTGCAACAATAAACAACTCTTACATGCAGTATTAATAAAACATGGAATAATTTTCTTGTAACCATACTTCTTCTTTGATAAATTTGTTTTTAATTAAAATTCAAAATATTTATTTTTATTGTAAAATACATTTTCTTTAGTTGGACTGGAAATTTCAAGTGGATTTGGGTAATTTTTTGTCATACACATGACTGGACACATAAATGCAAAAAGTTTTAATTCACTCTCTCTCTCTCTCTCTCTCTCTCTCTCTCTCTCTCTCTCTCTCTCTCTCTCTCTCTCTCTCTCTCTCTCTTCTCTCTCTCTCTCTCTCTCTCTCTCTCTCTCTCTCTCTCTCTCTCTCTCTCTCTCTCTCTCTCTCTCTCTCTCTCCCTTTCTTTCCTCATTTCCTCCCTCCCTCCGCCCATATCCTTGAGGCTCGGCTTATCAATGTACCTTTCCTAAACCCATCTGGCGCCTTTGTCTGCCAAATGATAGCGATTACTTTACAGAGGCATCGCATCTGCGCCTTTTCCTCCGACTCTTTCATCGATACTTTCCTCTTAACAAACTCCTTGGCACCTACTGCTATCCTCTTCACCCACCTCCTTTTTCTTCATTCTCTCCTCCTTCACTTGCACCTTCTACTATTGCTAATCCCAGGAGCTGGAGTCGAGCAGTGAATGGAGGCTGGGATTAATGATTTTGTCACATTTCTCCTCTCGTGGTCTTGTTATAACAACAGTGAATCAAGGAGTGTTCACCTGTTCTTTGTCTTCACATTCACATGACGAAGGTGAGAGGGAGACCTGAATACCAACACAGAAAATCCACCAAAAATCCTATCTGTGCTGTGTAATTAATACTGGGATTCTTCTTCTTTGCAACGAGACATTTCCTTCGATTCCTGTCGCTGCTTCCTGTATATCACTGATTATACAGTACGTACACGCGCGCGCGCACACACACACATACACAGGTAGTTCTCTGGAAAGTAGGTGAAATTAGATGAGTACACACATCAGTCCAGGAACTATGACTCAACCCTTGCAACCACAATTAGGCGAGTACACACGCACACACACACACACACACAGTTTTGGAAGATATGGGAAATAGAGGAAGGGGGGGTCAACAATTAAGGATACTAATATAGACAGAATAAGAAACAAAATGAGTGGCAACATCTAAATATATTTCTTGCTGCATTGCCACTCAAAACGGAATGTGAATTTGTTGACCTCCAAGATGACCTCCAAGATGACCTCCAAGATGACCTCCAAGATGACCTCCAAGATGACCTCCAAGATGACCTCCAAGATGACCTCCAAGATGACCTCCAAGATGACCTCCAAGATGACCTCCAAGAAGAGATGAACAAAAGCTTTCAAAGATTGTATGAATGAAATTAAAAACAGATGTTGTGGATGTTTCTAGTGGAACACTGGATGTTGTGGATGTTTCTAGTGGAACACTGTGGATGTTGTTTATGTTTCTAGCGAAACACTGTGGATGTTGTGGATGTTTCTAGTGAAACACTGTGGATGTTGTCAATGTTTCTAGTGAAACACTGTGGATGTTGTGGATGTTGATAGCGGAACACTGTGGATGTTGTGGATGTTTCTAGCGGAACACTGAATGTTGTGGATGTTTCTAGAGGAACACTTTGGATGTTGTGGATGTTTCCAGCTGAACACTGTGGATGTTGTGGATGTTTCTAGCGGAACACTGTGGATGTTGTGGATGTTTCTAGCGGAACACTGTGGATGTTGCTAGAGGAACACTGTGAATGTTGTAGATGTTTCTAGTGGAACACTGTGGATGTTTCTAGTGGAACACTGTGGATGTTGTGGATGTTTCTAGCTGAACACTGTGGATGTTGTGGATGTTGCTAGCTGAACACTGGATGTTGTGGATGTTTCTAGTAGAACACTGTGGATATTGTGGCTGTTTCTAGCGGAACACTGTGGATGTTGTAGAAGTTTCTAGTGGAATACTGTGGATGTTGTGGATGTTGTTAGTGGAACACTGTGGATGTTGTAGATGTTTCTAGTGGAACACTGGATGTTGTAGATGTTTCTAGCGGAACACTATGGATGTTGTGGATGTTTCTAGTGGAACACTGTGGATGTTGTGGAGGTTTCTAGTGGAACAATGTGGATGTTGTGGATGTTGCTAGCGGAACACTGTGGATGTTGTAGATGTTTCTAGTGGAACACTGTGGATGTTGTGGATGTTTCTAGCGAAACACTGTGGATGTTGTGAATGTTTCTAGTGGAACACTGTGGATATTGTGGATGTTTCTAGTGGAACACTGTGGATGTTGTGGATGTTTCTAGTGGAACAATGTGGATGTTGTGGATGTTGCTAGCAGAACACTGTGGATGTTGTGGATGTTTCTAGTGGAACACTGTGGATATTGTGGATGTTTCTAGTGGAACAATGTGGATGTTGTAGAAGTTTCTAGTGGAACACTGTGGATGTTGTGGATCTTTCTAGTGGAACACTGTGGATGTTGTACAAGTTTCTAGCGGAACACTGTGGATGTTGTGGATGTTGTTAGTGGAACACTGTGGATGTTGTAGATGTTTCTAGTGGAACACTGTAGATGTTGTGGATGTTTCTAGTGGAACACTGTGGATGTTTCTAGCTGAACACTATGGATGTTGTGGATGTTTCTAGTGGAACACTGTGGATGTTGTAGATGTTTCTAGTGGAACACTGTGGATGTTGTGGATGTTTCTAGTGAAACACTGTGGATGTTGTGGATGTTTCTAGTGGAACACTGTGGATGTTGTAGATGTTTCTTGTGGAAGACTGTGGATGTTGTGGATGTTTCTAGTGGAACACTGTGGATGTTGGGGATGTTTCTAGTGAAACACTGTGGATGTTGATAGCGGAACACTGTGGATGTTGTGGATGTTGTGGATGTTGCTAGAGGAACACTGTGGATGTTGTGGATGTTTCTAGCGGAACACTGTGGATGTTGGGGATGTTTCTAGTGAAACACTGTGGATGTTGTGGATGTTGATAGCGGAACACTGTGGATGTTGTGGATGTTGCTAGAGGAACACTGGGCAAAGGACATGGAAGAGAAATTTTTAAAAATAAGAAAGGGAAGTGGAGAGTGATGGTAGAGGAGGCAGAGGTAAACGAGAAGGAAGAGCGAGGAGAAACACGTTGTAGACATGTTCACTGGAGACCAGACTAAAAAATTCATGATAATGTCTGATAAGACAAGTTGGGAAGATAGCTCAGG
Source organism: Cherax destructor (assembly GCA_009830355.1). NCBI lineage: Eukaryota > Metazoa > Arthropoda > Malacostraca > Decapoda > Parastacidae > Cherax > Cherax destructor. Next base: position 78,059 of record WNWK01008939.1, read on the forward strand.
AGATAAGGATCGCTGCTGATTTACACCCTTACGGAGACTAAAGGCAAATGAAAAGCAGGATATGTTGGAAAATTAGGTTAGGAAAACTTAGGGAATCATAGAAATTTCGCTGAGAGTGGAGGAAAAAAATGTAAATAACAGGTATACCGAGGTTTTCATAAAAATTACCTGGACGAACACCATTTGAAGATGTAATTCAGTGGCCACTTTATCCAAGAGCGATAACACATACTGTTTAATACCAGCGTCTGTATTAAAACGCAAGCAATAGTACAGAGTGAGACATGAGTTATTAATGCAGATAAACATTAGCGTTGAAGACCTGAAGGGACGTAGAAGAATTCACAATATATCACATAGAAACTTATATTACACTTTCTTGGATAAAAATGTCAAATTAGACAAACAGACAAAAACTGATTCAAACTTCTTTCCCATTTGTTTATTAAAACAAAATTTGGAACCAACAGATGGCAAAAATTCAATACAAGCACTTTTGTAAAAAGACTGACTAATGTTGAAGAATCAAGTAAGTAAATTAGCAAGAAAACAAGTAAACAATTTTATTTAGGTTTTTGCTACAAAATATTGAATTTTTGTACAGAAGAATTGAAAATTTGACGGCGATTGGATAAGGCGTTGCCGAGATGTGAGTGAAATATAACCAAAAAGTTAGAAGAAAACATTTCAACCTGATAAAAGTATTCCTTCAAGGGTACCTAATATTCATTCAAGGGTACCTAATATTCCTTCAAGGGTACCTAATATTCCTTCAAGAGTTCCTAATAAAATAGCGAATTGAGTTTCATTGAGCTTAATAGCAAACCCAACTTTGCTTTCTTTAAAACACTTCAGAGATGAAAATTTAAAGCTGATAAAAAGAAGTATTGGTATTCTCCAGATGTCACAAGGGTTCCAAGTTAAATTAAAAAAAAAATAGTATAATTAATTTGCACGCACATGAACTAAACTTAATGGATCGTATCCCGGTCACACGATGAGTCAGTCGTTAAATATAGAAGCCAAACACAAGTGGCTGACTGAAACAAAAAGTGATTTAAGTGGAATAAAAACTTAACACACTTTACACACAAATTGGTAGCTGGGCACCAACACACTTGAATTTCAGTCTCAGCCATTGCCGAGTTAGCAGCTAAAAACAATATTTTTGAATGTTTCAATCTATGTCAAAGAAGGTTTGAAGATATCAAAGCCATTCGAGGATGCTAGGAACTTTGACAATAGGGAACCTGCACATGCCAATTATTTACAAAAATATTTCCTGGTTACCGTACACGAGCGTTGAAATTGAAATCCCTTGAAATCCGAAAAGTTGGAAAGAGAAAAAGAACAAGAGATCCTCTCAAAGGTCCCGAAGGTTCCAGATAGGAAAGTTAGATAAAACATATTATCCTAAAAGGAAAAACAATAGATTAACATATGTCGTAGGTCCAAAGAGAGGCATCTACAGGCGAATCAAAGGGCAGAGGGCACTTAAGAATTCAGTATATTAAATTTAAAAAAAATAAAAAAACGGAATAAGAAAAGCCATAAAGAGATCATGAAGTTAAAGTCGCAATGGACTCGAGGATTAACTAAAGGATTCTTTCATGTAAATAAGAGTAAGATTAGGGACAAGACAGAAAAGACTGAAAAGCTGCTCAGGTTAACTCACTGAGAGTGAGAAACAAATGTGCTCAGTCTTCAACACTTATCACAATACAGTACAATAACACACAAGATCAGTACAGTAACACAGAAGATCAGTACAGTAACACAGAAGATCGGTACAGTAACACATATGATCAGTACAGTATAGTAACACAGAAGATCAGTTCAGTAAAGTGCAGTAACACAGAACTGTACAGTCAGGGAGGCTGGAGTGGGAATAACACCACCGTGGCTACTGTCAGGGATGCTGGAGTGGGAATAAAACTACTGGAGACTGGAGTGGGAATAACAACACCATAGCTACTGTGAGGGAGGCTGGAGTGGGAATAACACCACCGTGGCTACTGTCAGGGAGGCTGGAGTGGGAATAACACCACCGTCGTTACTGTTGAGGTTGACGCTTTTGAATCCAAATTAGGAAATCATGACAATAATAATAAATTATTATTTGCGACCACTGTCAGCCTCAGAGTTATCTCTGAGTTACCAGACCTTGCCACATGGAGGCCAGTGGTTCGTCTTTAAGGTCCACCCCACCCCCTCGCCTTCCCCAGGTTCATGTGTCCAGGAATCCATCCGTGGGCCCCCGGATGTCTCCCCTTCCTCACTTCCCTAAGGTCAGCCTCTCCCCTCTCTGTCTGCCTTCCAGCCTCAGCCTTCCCCAGGTTCATGTGTCCATGAATCCATCCGTTCGCTCCCGGATGTCTCCCCTTTCCCACTTACCTAAGGTCGGCAGTGCCTTCCCCGGATCAGTGTCTCTAGGAGTCCACTTGTGTCACCTCAGGTGGACTCCCTTCCCCCTTCCCAAAGTCAGCGGTATCCTTGCCTTCCACAGGTTCATGTATCCAGGAATCCATCCGTCGGCCGCCGGATGTCTCCCTTCCCCCACCTAAGGTCAGCCTCAACTGCTAGTATTCATGCCTTCCCC
>WNWK01008940.1:0-80655 GCA_009830355.1 Cherax destructor
CGTCACCAGGGTACTGAGGAAGCCGAAGCACCTGGTCCATCAGTAGGTTACTGAGGGCCGAAGCACCTGGTCCATCACCAAGGAACTGAATGTTGACAACTAGCACTTGTGTTCAAATTCCTCCCGGGGGGTGGTGGGGGTCCTCCTTACCTCGACTCCTGATATAGTTTTCAACAATGAATGTTCTTTTTTTCATTAAATTGCGGCATAAGCAAGTTTGCCGATGACACCAAAATAGGCGGTCGGATTAATTCAGACGAGATGATGAATTAGACTCTTGCGCAACATTTTTGTATCTTCCTTCTGTAAATGTTTCGCCAATCAAAGAATGTTTGAATATCAGAAGTTTGCGGAACTCAGTTCCTCAGCGTGGAGTTGGTATGATCAGTCCATCAGTCTTGATAAGAGTACAGCATATGTGCCAAGAAGGAGCTTATATACTGTAGACAGGTGAGGTGAAGTAGCTGTAGGCGGTGTCACCTTGAACAAATCCACCGGTGGAAGTAGGTTATGCCTATCGCGGTTAGGCAAGTGAAGACTTCCATTCATCAAGACCCCAAGATGTTGCTGTGTCTGGCAGGAATGTTGATAAATGGTTCAGAGAACCGACACGATGATGAATTAGACATTTGTGCAACACTTGGGTATCTATTTTCTGGAAACGCTTCGCCAACCAGTATCTTCCTCAGTCCAGTACAGAGAAGAATGTTGCAGATCAGAATATGATTTTGTTATACGTATATGGCTTACCGAAAGATATGTGTTTCAAGGTCTGCTGTGTCCTCGATGAATGCCACTCTCATATAAATTCAGTCGACTCTAACTCAGCACTGTGCAATTTCTCTCGTTACTCCACTTTGGTTCTGAAGCTCGGGAGTGTCCATAACCCAAGCACTTATAAGTTAAATAACGTAGAACTTAGCCATACAGATTGCGAGAAGGACTTGGGGGTGATGGTAAGCAGCAACCTTAAACCAAGACAGCAATGCCTAAGCGTACGTAATAAGGCAAATAGATTACTGGGATTTATATCAAGAAGTGTTAGCAACAGAAGTCCAGAGGTTATATTACAGCTTTATACATCATTAGTAAGGCCTCACCTAGATTACGCAGCTCAGTTTTGGTCTCCATATTACAGAATGGACATAAATTCGTTAGAAAACATTCAGCGTAGAATGACTAAATTAATACATAGCATTAGAAATCTTCCTTACGAAGAAAGATTGAAGACCCTAAAATTACATTCACTTGTAAGACGTAGAATGAGGGGAGACATGATCGAGGTATACAAGTGGAAAATGGGTATTAACAAAGGGGATATAAATAAGGTCTTGAGGATATCTCTCCAAGAGAGAACCCGCAATAATGGATTCAAGTTAGATAAGTTTAGATTTAGAAAGGATATAGGAAAGTATTGGTTTGGAAATAGGGTAGTTGATGAGTGGAACAGTCTGCCTAGTAGGGTTATTGAAGCTAGGACCTTGGGTAGTTTCAAATTTAGGTTGGATAAATTCATGAGTGAGAGGGGTTGGATTTGAGTGGGACTCGCGCATGAGTGGGTAGAATTGTCAAAGCTTATTTCTTGGGTAGCATTGAAAATTTGGTTGAGCAAATATTCTGTTAGTGGGACGGATTGTGAAGGACCTGCCTAGTATGGGCCAACAGGCCTGCTGCAGTGCTCCTCCTTTCTTATGTTCTTATGTTCTTATGTTAATTTTTTTTATTTTTCTGCCGCTTGTATCAGAATAAATGATGTTTACAATAAGCCACCTACTGTTTTCAACAGAGTAACCTTTGTCTTTGCTAAACCCAGCAGTAATCTACTTTTTCCATGCGCCATCTCGGATGAAAATATTACAGATGATGCAGATAGTATCCTTGCATTTTGGATTGTCTTCACAGTCTTTTAAATTATCTTCTGAATGTCTTCTTGAGTTAAGGAGTGTTATTTCCTAGCTATAACAACTGTTAGATAATACTTTATGTGACAAAAGGGTTCTAAAATTCGTACTAGGATAATTGATAAGACAGATGGTATGATTAGAAATTTAAAAATGTTTTAGGATAGTCGCCAAGACAGGTGTTGTGACAATAACCGAGACGACGGGTGTTTGGATAAGACGCTGACATAGGTGTTAAGAAGCAAGACTTGTCTTAGAACAAATACTAAGATAAGTATCTACTAATTCAGACTAGGGGGTGAGGAGGAACAAGATGGGCGGGGTGTGACTGCTAATTCCACCAGAAGGAAGCGGCCGACAGGTATTTACTCAGCATTTGTTTTTCTTTGGGTGCTTTTTGTGCCCACTAGTGTCTACAAGATAAACATAAACATACACACACACTCGTCTAGCCTGCTTTCGCCTAAGTGAGCCAGAGTAAGAAACGTCTTTCATAAACAATATATAATCTTTTACGAGCATTCCTTATTCGTTAGTATCCGTCTCTTGCATACTTATGTGTTTGATCCTGTGGTGAGAGCACACCTGAGCTACTGACGACGCACAGTGTGAATATCCTTCAGGATATTCCGTGGGTATATCCTGAAAATCTTAAGATATATCCTGGATACCTCAAGATATATCCTGGTTATATTTCAAGATATACCGTTTCTACACTTCAGAATATATCCTGGATATACTTTAGAATATATTCTGCATTTAATTCAGCATATATTCTCGATATACTTCAGGATGTATCCTCGATATATCTGACGTAATATGATGGTTATACCTCACCACATATCACAGATATACCTCAGCAAATATCCTGGATATGACTAGACATATATCTGGATAGGTGAAGTTGAGCTTGATCATACAGAATGTGAAAAAGACTTGGGAGTCATGGTAAGCAGAAATCTAAAGCCAAGACAACAGTGCCTAAGTGTGCGCAATAAGGCTAACAGATTACTAGGATTTATTTCAAGAAGTATAAGCAACAGAAGTCCAAAAGTTATTTTACAGCTCTATACATCACTAGTGAGACCTCATTTGGATTATGCAGCTCAGTTTTGGTCTCCTTACTACAGGATGGATATAGATTCATTGGAGAACATACAAAGAAGAATGACTAAAATGATTTACAGTATAAGAAATCTCCCGTATGAAGATAGACTTAGAGCGTTGAATCTCCACTCTCTGGAGAGACGTAGAATGAGGGGAGATATCATCGAGGTGTACAAGTGGATGATGGGCATAAACAAAGGAGATATTAATAAAATACTGAGGATATCGAACCAAGTAAGAACGAGAAATAACGGATTTAAATTGGATAAATTTAGATTTAGAAAGGACATAGGCAAGTACTGGTTTTCGAACAGAGTTGTAGATGCGTGGAACAATCTTCCGAGTACTGTGATAGAGGCTAGACCTTGGGTGGCTTTAAAAAGAGATTGGACAAATATATGAGTGGGAGGGGCTGGGTTTGATTTGTGTCGTGAGTACGGGAATAAATTTTTAGGTAGTGGTGGTTTTGATAAGGACCTGCATTGTATGGGCCAGTAGGCCTTCTGCAGTGTTCCTCCATTCTTATGTTCTTATGTTCTTATACCTCAAGCTATACCGGCAACACAATATATAGCTTACTGGTGCGCAGTGTCAGGTTACACCCCGGAATATGCTGGGGCATTCAGAGTACAGTATACTGACACGCAGTTTGGGGATAAACCTTGGATATACTTTAGTATACACATCGAAATATACATTGGATATTCCTCCGTATATATCGGCTCACTCTTTTGCGTAAACGACTGTGGAAATAAATGGTATAAAATACCGACACAATGGAAAAATAAACACATAAGCAGTATAATGTGATCCTTTATTGACAACGTTTCGCCCACGCAGTGGGCTTTATCAGAAACTTCTTCAACGCTATCCCACCTAGAACTCAAGAATGGTACACTGCAGGTCCTTTAAGTCACACTATGTTTTTAACTATCACACTACTTTTTAAGACTCACATGCAGCTTTCTCCACCTGACCCAGCATTCTCCACCTGACTGTACCCTATATATATCTCCATGTTGCTCATTTTCCAGGTAGATCTGTCTGTGACTCGATAAAGCCACTGCGTGGGCGAAACGTTGTCAATAAAGGATCACATTATACTGCTTATGTGTTTATTTTTCCGTAAACGACTGTGATGGAAATTTTGCTGCGTATGTGAATATAAACACACACACACACACACACACACACACACACACACACACACACACACACACACACACACACACACACACACACACACACACACACACACACACACACACACACACTCATACTCCACTGTATCACGAAGAGAACTCCACTTTGTCATGGAGGGTATTTCATCGCGGCATGGAGGGTACTCCACTGTGTCATGGAGGGTACTCCACTGTGTCATGGAGGGAATTCCGTGGTATAATGGAGGATGCTCCACAGTCTCAAGGATAACCCTCCACTGGATAAAAGGGAACCTTACAGTGAGTACTCATAATGACAGAAGACGTGAGAATGGAGAGCAGTATCATGTAAAAACGCATGGGACAAAGTTAAGGCTCAAGAGGACGGGTGGAGAGGTAGAAACAACGAAGACCCAGGAGAATGTTGTGGAAACATCGAACCCATTCTCCGTGCTACCCGATGAATGTGAGTCGACTTCTGGGAGCGTCACGACGAAAGACACAAAGGAAGGTAAAAACATTGTTGTTGTTGGGGACAGTCAGGTTAGGTACATGGATAGGGCTTTCTGTTTGATTGATAGGAGTAGGAGACAGAGGGTTTGCTTTCCTGGGGCTGGGATGGAGGATATTGTTAGCCGTCTGGACGACATCATGAGAGGTAATGGGAGCAATCCTATTATCTGTCTCAGTGCTGGAGGCAACGATGTTGGCAGACGTAGGAGTGAGGACCTGACTAGCAGGTTTAGGTCAGCAATAGACATAATTAGGAAGAAGGTGGGAACCCTGTCATATGTGGTATTTTGCCAAGGAGAGGGGTTGGGAAAAGAATGGCTGTCCAGGGCAATTGGTGTCAATTGCTGGCTGGACAAATACTGTAAGGAAAATTCAGTAACATTCATTGACAACTGGGACCTCTTCTATGGCAGAAATGACATGTATGCCAGGGATGGGGTTCACTTATCCAGGTCTGGGGTGGGGCACTGGCAACTGCAGTGGAGGGAGCTGTTAGGGCTTTAAACTAGAAATAGTTAGTGGTATGGGTTTTGGGGGAAAACAGAGAAGTCCCAGTGTAGTAATATTATAAGTTGTAGGAGAACTAGTAATAGGCAGAATAAGGTGGACAGTGGAAAGCTAGTGACACTAGATGACAAGGACAGTAATAGGTATAGTGGAAAAACAGAGATGAGCAGGAAGGGTAAAGAGAAAGGAGGGTCTCTAAATATATATTACACCAATAGTCGTAGTGCTAGGAATAAGATGGACGAGTTGAGATTAGTTGCAAGTACGGGTAATATTGATGTTTTTGCAATAACTGAGACATGGTTTAATATGAAAAATCGGGGCTTGCCTGCCGAATGTCACATTCAGGGTTTTAAATTGTTCCAAGTAGACAGAAGTATCGGGAAAGGGGTGGGGTGGCACTCTATGTCCGTGATCATTTAAATTGTTGCATAAAAACGGGTATAAAGTCTGAATTAACACATACAGAGTCTGTCTGGATAGAATTTTCAGAGGGGTGTGAAAAATTGATTTTAGGCGTGATTTACCGTCCTCCAAACTTAGATAGGGAACAAGGGAGACTACTTTGGGAGGAAATTGTTAAGGCCACAAGACACGATAACGTAGTAATTCTAGGGACTTTAACTTTAGTCAGATTGATTGGAATTTCATGACAGGGAATTTAGAATCTAACGACTTTTAGAAGTAGTTCAGGATTGCTTTTTGAAGCAGTTTGTAACAGAACCTACAAGGGAAATAACCTACTTGACTTGGTTCTGGCAAGCAAGAAACCCTTGTTAATAATTTAGAAATTACAGAGGAACTCGGCTCAAGCGACCACAAGTCAATTACCTTTAGCATTGAATGGATGTATGATAGTAGGGATAATTCAGTAATGGTCCCAGATTTTCGCTTAGCAGATTATAATGGACTTAGAGAACACTTATCAACTGTGGACTGGGGTGAAGAAGAGAGGTATCAATATGACAGTTTCTTAACACTATACAGGCTGCCCAAAGAACATTTATCCCGTATAAAGAAATTAGATCAAGTAGAAATGACCCAAAATGGATGAATAATAGGCTCAAATATCTTTTAGGGCAGAAGAAAGGAATTTATAGGCGCATAAAAGAGGTGAGGGTCATCTTATAAATCAGTATACTGACATTAAGAGGGACGTTAAAAGGGAATAAGAAAATCTAAACGGGACTATGAAATTAAAGTTGCTAGGGATTCAAAAACTAACCCAAAAGTTTTTCCAGGTTTATAGAACAAAAGTTAGGGATAAGATAGGTCCCCTTAAAAATAACTTTGGGCATCTTACTGACAAGGAGAATGATATGTGCTCTATTTTTAATAATTATTTTCTCTCGGTTTTCACACAGGAAGACATTAATAATATCCCAGTAATTAATTTTTACAGAGGCCCAGAAGAAGATAAATTATGTAATATCACAGTCACTAGCGAAATGATTATGAAACAGCTGGACCGACTGAAACAAAATAAATCGCCGGGTCCTGATGAGCTTTTGCAAGGGTTCTTAAGGAATGCAAAATGGAACTCTGTGAACCAATATCTAACATTTTTAATTTATCTCTTCAAACAGGTGTAGTGTCTGATATGTGGAAGATGGCTAATGTAATTCCTATTTTTAAAGCAGGGGACAAGTCACTACCGTCAAACTACCGCCCAATAAGCCTGACCTCAATGTAGGCAAATTACTAGAGTCAATATAGCTGATATTATTAGAAGCCATCTAGATAACCATAATTTGATTAATGATACCCAGCATGGATTCACGAGGGCCGTTCCTGCCTATCTAATTTATTAACCTTCTTCAGTAAAGCTTTTGAGGCTGTTGATCACGATAAAAATTCGATATTGTTTATTTAGACTTTAGTAAGGCTTTTGATAGAGTACCGCACCAGAGACTGTTAAAGAAAGTGGCAGCTCATGGCATTGGGGAAAAGTGCTGTCATGGATCGAGTCATGGCTCACCAATAGGAAGCAGAGAGTGTGCATAAATGGGGTTAAATCCGAATGGGGACTTGTAACAAGTGGTGTTCCACAGGGATCAGTCTTAGGCCCATTGTTATTTATAATATATATCAATGACCTTGATGAGGGAATTACTAGTGATATGAGCAAATTCGCCGACGACACGAAGATAGGTAGGATAATTGATTCAAACATAGATGTCATAGAACTTCAGGAAGATTTAGACAAACTTAATTCGTGGTCAGAAAAGTGGCAGATGCAGTTCAATGTAGATAAATGCAAGGTTCTGAAGCTCGGAGTGTCCATAACCCAAGCACTTATAAGTTAAATAACGTAGAACTTAGCCATACAGATTGCGAGAAGGACTTGGGGGTGATGGTAAGCAGCAACCTTAAACCAAGACAGCAATGCCTAAGCGTACGTAATAAGGCAAATAGATTACTGGGATTTATATCAAGAAGTGTTAGCAACAGAAGTCCAGAGGTTATATTACAGCTTTATACATCATTAGTAAGGCCTCACCTAGATTACGCAGCTCAGTTCTGGTCTCCATATTACAGAATGGACATAAATTCGTTAGAAAACATTCAGCGTAGAATGACTAAATTAATACATAGCATTAGAAATCTTCCTTACGAAGAAAGATTGAAGACCCTAAAATTACATTCACTTGTAAGACGTAGAATGAGGGGAGACATGATCGAGGTATACAAGTGGAAAATGGGTATTAACAAAGGGGATATAAATAAGGTCTTGAGGATATCTCTCAAGAGAGAACCCGCAATAATGGATTCAAGTTAGATAAGTTTAGATTTAGAAAGGATATAGGAAAGTATTGGTTTGGAAATAGGGTAGTTGATGAGTGGAACAGTCTGCCTAGTAGGGTTATTGAAGCTAGGACCTTGGGTAGTTTCAAATTTAGGTTGGATAAATTCATGAGTGAGAGGGGTTGGATTTGAGTGGGACTCGCGCATGAGTGGGTAGAATTGTCAAAGCTTATTTCTTGGGTAGCTTTGAAAATTGGGTTGAGCAAATATTCTGTTAGTGGGATGGATTGTGAAGGACCTGCCTAGTATGGGCCAACAGGCCTGCTGCAGTGTTCCTCCTTTCTTATGTTCTTATGTTCTTATGTTCTTATGAGTTCCTCGAGGATCACCATTGGTGCTCTTGATCAAAGGAAATGAAGCTCCTTAGCTTTCTCTTGGGCCTATCTGATTAACTTTTGTTCCTCGGGCGTTATGATTCCATTGCCTTATGAACGCTACTCCATGAATGTAGTGATGAAAATCTCCCAAGATCAATTCTCGGTCGTGTGTCGGCTTCCTGTTGACAGTTTCGGAAAAGAATGGATGGTCACTGCGCCCCGCACCAGGTCGCAGCCCGTAGGAGGTCACTGCGCCCCGCACCAGGTCGCAGCCCGTAGGAGGTCACTGCGCCCCGCACCAGGTCGCAGCCCGGAGGATGTCAGCGTCTGCACCATTATTTGCGGAACATGTAATAACCCTACTGATGGAAACTTTAATAAAAGTAAAGAGAATTTTGGTTGCAGTTGAAACGGTGGAACATATAAGAACCCATTTTTTGGAATCTTGTCAGAGATTCTTTGAAGATAATATATTTCACACACATTAGGCAGGCGCTGGTATTCGTAGGAACATGTAGGCGCGAACGCACACACAAGGCACTTAGTGAAATATGAAGCCTCAATTAAGACAGTGAGTAGATTAAGAACCATCCACTAAAGGCGCTTAATATGATACGAGCAACTCTCCCAACTCCCACACACACAAGGCTTAGAAGGATACGATCCCCCACACAGGGTAAGAACTCCCACACAATGTACGGAGTAGGAGATGAAAATACATAGGGAACTTGCTTGGCTACGAACCTACACACAAGGCACTGAGTAAGGGTACGAAATCCCCCACACACTGGATAATGAGTACGTTACTAACCAACATAAGGCACTTAGGTGGATGTAAACCCGTACACAAGGAGGCATAAATGCTGACAGTTGAGTGTGTGACAGAGAACAAAGGGACACACACTCTACGAGTCCTCCCTTATGTGTCACGTTGAGTTCGGCAGCTTTCATGCGGCCGAGGGAATTACGGAGTACCTCTTGACCCCTTCTACCAAAAGACCACACTAAGGTATAACTGCTCATTAAGACAGCCTCTTGTGTATTCGCCTTCAAATTACCCAAGTTCTAAGACTGCTGGAAGATATTTGCTAGAGCAGAGCTGTGCCTCCGGTGTCCAATTAGTATTATTTAAATATTTTCTACATGCGACCCATAAAGGTTAATTAACAATAAGTTTCTATTTACTGCTTGTTGAACACTTTGACGATGCTTTGGGCCTCTTGTCTACGTCAATAAGGGTATGAAGAGAAAATAAAAACTTTTATAAGGTCAAAAACTATATATTTATAAAAATCATATACTTTACATAATGTATCATGTGAAGTTGATGTAAGTTAGTTTATAGTGAAAGCAATTTCAACATAGTTTATCTGTTGAGAAAACAACCGTTTACCTAAAAATTAATCATTGTTATGTTTATGCTAGTATACAGCTATAGATTAACAATTATGTTATGTTATATTTAAGCTAGTATACAACTATAGATTAACAGTTACATAAGAACATAAGAAAGGAGGAACACTGCAGCAGGCCTGTTGGCCCATACTAGGCAGGTCCTTCACAATCCATCCCACTGGAAAAATAAACACATAAGCAGTATAATGTGATCCTTTATTGACAACGTTTCGCCCACGCAGTGGGCTTTATCGAGTCACAGACAGATCTACCTGGAAAATGAGCAACATGGAGATATATATAGGGTACAGTCAGGTGGAGAATGCTGGGTCAGGTGGAGAAAGCTGCATGTGAGTCTTAAAAGTAGTGTGATAGTTAAAAACATAGTGTGACAGGAAAAGCTTCAATCCACGGCAGGGGTATACACAATCCCTTGTAATGGCTGCAGCAAATTATACGTTGGCGAAACATCCAGAGACCTACAAACACGCATTTCAGAACACCAGTACGCAGGCAGATCTGACGACTCAAGAAATGCCTGTGTTCAACACCGAAATTTACACAACCATTTAATCAACTACAGAAACGCAAGACTCATCGCCAGAGAAGACAACACGCAATACCGAAGAATCCTAGAATCATCACTCATCTGTATATCCAACAACTTCAACCAGAACAACGGCTTCTACAACATAGCTGAACCTATTGCCAAGAAACTTCTTCAACGCTATCCCACCTAGAACTCAAGAATGGTACACTGCAGGTCCTTTAAGTCACACTATGTTTTTAACTATCACACTACTTTTAAGACTCACAAGCAGCTTTCTCCACCTGACCCAGCATTCTCCACCTGACTGTACCCTATATATATCTCCATGTTGCTCATTTTCCAGGTAGATCTGTCTGTGACTCGATAAAGCCACTGCGTGGGCGAAACGTTGTCAATAAAGGATCACATTATACTGCTTATGTGTTTATTTTTCCATTGTGTCGGTATTTTATACCATTTATTTCCATCCATCCCACTAACAGAATAATTGCCCAACCTAATTTTCAATTCATACGGAAGATTTCTAATGCTATGAATTAACTTTGTCATTCGTCGCTGAAAGTTTTCTAACAATTTATATCCATTCTGTAAAATGGAGACCAGAACTGAGCTGCATAATCTAGGTGAGGCCTTACTAATGATGTATAAAGCTGTAATATAACCGCTGGACTTCTGTTGCTTACACTTCTTGATATAAATCCCAGTAATCTATTTGCTTTATTTCTTACGCTTAGGCATTGCTGACTTGGTTTGAGGTTGCTGCTTACCATAACCCCCAGATCCTTTTCGCATTCTGTACGGCTGAGTTCAACATTATTAAGCTGGTAGGTGCTAGGGTTATGAACATTTCCCGAGCTTTAGAACTTTGCATTTATCTACATTGAACTGCATCTGCCATTTTCTGACCAGGAATTGAGTTTGTCTAAATCCTCCTGAAGTTCCGTGACATCTACGTCTGAATCGATTATCCTACCTATCTTCGTGTCATCAGCGAATTTGCTCATATCACTAGTAATTCCCTCGTCAAGGTCATTTATATATATTATAAACAACAACGGGCCCAAAACCGATCCCTGTGGAACGCCACTTGTTACAGATCCCCACTCAGATTTAACCCCATTAATGCACACCCTCTGCTTCCTATTGGTGAGCCATGACTCGATCCATGAAAACACTTTTCCTCCAATGCCGTGAGCAGCCACTTTCTTTAACAGTCTCTGATGTGGTACTCTATCAAAAGCCTTACTAAAATCCAAATAAACAATATCGAATTCTTTATCATGATCAACTGCCTCAAAAGCCTTACTGAAAAAAGTTAATAAATTAGTTAGGCAGGAACGGCCCCTGGTGAATCCATGTTGAGTATCATTGGAAAAATAAACACATAAGCAGTATAATGTGATCCTTTATTGACAACGTTTCGCCCACGCAGTGGGCTTTATCGAGTCACATACAGATCTACCTGGAAAATGAGCAACATGGAGATATATATAGGGTACAGTCAGGTGGAGAATGCTGGGTCAGGTGGAGAAAGCTGCATGTGAGTCTTAAAAGTAGTGTGATAGTTGAAAACATAGTGTGACTTAAAGGACCTGCAGTGTACCATTCTTGAGTTCTAGGTGGGATAGCGTTGAAGAAGTTTCTTGGCAATAGGTTCAGCTATGTTGTAGAAGCCGTTGTTCTGGTTGAAGTTGTTGGATATACAGATGAGTGATGATTCTAGGATTCTTCGGTATTGCGTGTTGTCTTCTCTGGCGATGAGTCTTGCGTTTCTGTAGTTGATTAAATGGTTGTGTAAATTTCGGTGTTGAACACAGGCATTTCTTGAGTCGTCAGATCTGCCTGCGTACTGGTGTTCTGAAATGCGTGTTTGTAGGTCTCTGGATGTTTCGCCAACGTATAATTTGCTGCAGCCATTACAAGGGATTGTGTATACCCCTGCCGTGGATTGAAGCTTTTCCTGTCTGTTACTGGTAAGTCTTAATGGTGGTGGATGTGGAGGTGGATACTCGGAATGAGGTCTTAGAAAAAATGTTGGAAACTTGTTTGGAAATGGAGTTGGTGGGAAGGACTATGTATCTCTTCTCAGCAGTGTCTTCTCTGGGTGTGTTGAAGATTTTTTAATGCCCGTCGTCTGCAGTCTCTAATGAAGTGACGAGGATAGTGAAGTTTAGAAAAACTTGTTCAATGAGGGAGCATTCTTCTTCAAGGAACTCACTGCTGCAGATTCTGAGTGCGCGCAGGAAAAAGCCTATAATTACACCACGTTTAATTTTGGTGTCGTGGTGAGGTAGAAGTGGAGAAGATCGTGTTGATTGGTAGGTTTTCGATAGACTTTAAAACAAAGTTCATGGTCAGCTTTGCAGAGAAGAACATCAAGGAAAGGAAGAGTGTTGTCGACTTCTTCTTCTAGTGTAAACTGGATTGATGGCTCAACCTGGTTGAGTTCGTGTTGGAAGCTTGAACGTTGAAGCGTCTGGGAGTTATGATGAGAATGTCGTCAACATAACGAAGCCAGGTGACAGAAGAGGGAATAATAGTGGAAAATCGTTCGGCTTCCAAATGTTCCATATTAGGTTCGCAAGGACGGCACTAAGTGGCGATCCCATGGGTAGTCAAAAGTTTGCTGAAGAGTTGGTTTTCGAAGAAAGCATGTAAAGCCCACACATAGTTCAACAAGGTCGATGAAATCGCTGGCTGGAAGAGGAAGATCAAGCGAGTCGTCAATTTTCCTGCGCAAGAGATCGATAGCTTGTGTAGTATTTACTTTGGTGAATAGGGATGTTACATCAAGGCTGGAGAGTTTCTTGTTTCTGATGTTGATGTTGCGAATGCGATTGAGAAGGTCAAACCTCTGGTGACCTTCTCAATCGCATTCTACATCAACATCAGCAAACTCTCCAGGCCTTATTCACCAAAGTAACTCACAAGCTATCATTCTGCCAGGAACGACGTGCGACTCTCTCCAGCCAGCGACTGTTGACTATGTTTCTCTTTCGAAAACCAATCTTTCAGCAAACTGGATTGGACCTCGCCGAATATATGGCATTTTGAAGCCGAACTTTTCCCTTGTCCCTCTTCTGTTATGGTTGACGACATTCTCATCTAACTCCCGAACGCTCGTCGTTCAACGACCAACCGGGTTCCATCAACAGTTTACTAGAAGAAGAGTCGACAACTCCCTTTCTGATGTTCTTCTCTGCAAGCTGACCATGAAGTTTAATCACCGCAATCACACGACTTCCACTTCTACTCACCACGACACAAGTGATGATTAGGCTTTTTCCGCGCCTCAGGAATCTGCGGCAGTGTTGAAGAATAGCTCCCTCGTGAACAAGTTTTAACGCTCTATCGTCTTCATTAAGCTGCAGGCGACAGTCATCTTCAACACACCCAGAAGCCTGCTGAAGAGTACATGTCCTCCCACCAAATCAAAACAAGTTTCAACACTTTTTCAAGACCTCATTCCAGATCACCCATCCACCACCTAGGACATTACCAGAACGGGCGAAACTCAATCCGGCGCAGGTCACAATCCTGTATGCGCCAGCGTACTGGCAACATCGAGACCTACAAACACGCATTTCAGAAGCACGAGCGGGCAGATCTGACGACTCAAAAATGCTGTTCCAACACCGAAATCACAACCATTTAATCAACTACAGAAACGCAACTCATCGCCAGAAGACAACCGCATACCGAAGATCTAGAATCATCACTCATCTGTATCAACACTTCAACCAGAGACAACGGCTTCACAACTAGCGAACTATTGCCCAGACTGCTCAGCCTATCCACCTGTCAAAATGGCTCCTGCAGGTCCTAAAGTCACCTATGTTTTCAGCTATCACACTCTAGACTCATGCAGCTTTCTCCTGACCCAGCTTCTCACCTGACTGCCTATAATATCTCCATGTTGCTCACAGGAGATCGTCTGACTCGATAAACCCACTGCGTGGGCAAGCTTTCAATAAAGATCACATATCTGCTATGTGTTTATTTTCCATTGAGTATCATTAATCAAATTATGCCTATCGAGATGGCTTCTTATGTTATCAGCTATAATCGACTCTAATAATTTGCCTACAATTGAAGTTAGACTTATTGGGATGTATCCAAATTGTATGAAGATACTTCATACTGGTTACAATATAATGTCATATAATACAACTTGGCCCAAGATCCTCCTTCAGTAACTGCTGCTATTATGTTCAACCTGCTGCCTCTTTCTTGCTCTCTGATATTGCTTGTTAGTGTACAGATCTTCACTGACGGTGGAGACAATGGTGGTCAGTGTTGCTGCTTGCTGCCTCGTTGCCAGACTGGGAATTGTGCTTCCTTTTGCAGTCTCATCTTTATCTGTGTAGTGTTTGTGCTTACCCTTGTGTAAACAGCCTCTTGTTTATGTCTTGTGTTGCGCCATTTAGCTATGTGTGTGTACTCTAATTTCCTGTTTGTGTCACCGGTTTTATATATATCTTCTTACACAATTGATTCATATACTATATGCATATATATATATGCATATATATATATATATATATATATATATATATATATATATATATATATATATATATATATATATATATATATATATATATATAGTATATATATATATATAGGGTCGAGTCATAGCTCCTGGCCCCGACTCTTCACTGGCCTATAATGGATCCTGCCTCCACTACATCGCATCCCAAACTATTCCACTTCCTGACCACTCTGTGACTGAAAAAAATACTTCCTAACATCCCTGTGATTCATCTGAGTCTTCAACTTCCAACTGTATCTCCTTGTTGCTGTGTCCCATCTCTGGAACATTCTGTCTCTGTCCACCTTGTCAATCCCTCTCAGTATTTTATATATCGTTATCATGTCCCCCCTATCTCTCCTGTCCTCCAGTGTCCTCAGGTCGATTTCCCTTAACCTCTAGAACATAAGAAAGAATGAACACTGCAGCAGGCCTACTAGCCCATGCGAGGCAGATCCAAGTCTCCAACCGGCTTAAGCCAATGCCCCGACCCAGCCAATTCAGTTTACATTCACTTAAGGAAGGAGCACGGCATCTGACCTAGTAGCACAAGCTAGTCAGGACCAATTCACACTCACCCGACCACCTGGAGTTAACCCTCTCCAGGTAAACTCCAGGTAGTCAGGTCACTTCCACTTAAGGAATTAGTAAGCATCTGACCTAGTAGCACAAGCTAGTCAGGTCCAACTCACACCCATCCACACCCACTCATGTATTTATCTAACCTATTATTAAAACTACACAACGTCCCAGCCCCTATGACGGTACTCGGGAGTTTGTTCCACTCATCCTCAACTCTATTACCAAACCAGTGCTTTCCTATATCCTTCCTGAATCTGAACTTTTCCAACTTGAAACCATTGCTGCGAGTCCTGTCTTGGCTGGATATTTTCAGCACGCTATTTACATCCCCTTTATTTATTCCTGTTTTCCATTTATACACCTCAATCATATTCCCCCTAATTCTACGCCTTTCTAGAGAGTGCAGATTCAAGGCCCTCAGTCTATCCTCATAGGGAAGATTTCTGATACATGAGATCAACTTTGTCATCCTCCTCTGTACGTTTTCCAGTACATTTATATCCATTCTGTAATACGGTGACCAGAACTGTGCAGCATAATCTAAATGAGGCCTAACCAAAAATATATAGAGCCTGTCCAGAACCCTTTGTAGTTCTGCCTGGTCCTTGTCCGATTGAATTCTTCTCATCAACTTCACATCATCTGCAAACAGGGACACTTCGGAGTCTATTCCTTCCGTCATGTCGTTCACAAATACCAGAAACAGCACCGGTCCTAGGACTGACCCATGTGGAACCCGACTCGTCATCGGAGTCCACTCTGATACCTCGCCAAGTACCATGACTCGCTGCTGTCTTCCTGACAGGTATTCCCTGATCCATTGGAGTGCCTTCCCTGTTATCCCTGTCTGGTCCTCCAGCTTTTGCACTAATCTCTTGTGTGGAACTGTGTCAAACGCCTTCTTACAGTCCAAGAAAATGCAATCTACCCACCCCTCTCTCTCTTGTCTTACTGCTGTCACCCTGTCATAGAACTCCAGTAGGTTTGTGACGCAGGATTTCCCGTCCCTGAAACCGTGTTGCCCGTTGTTGATAAGCTCATTCCTTTCTAGGTGTTCCACCACTCTTCTCCTGATAATCTTCTCCATGACTTTGCATACTATACATGTCAGTGACACTGGTCTGTAGTTTAGTGCTTCATGTCTGTCTCCTTTTTTAAAAAATTGGGACTACATTTGCTGTCTTCCACACCTCAGGTAATCTCCCTGTTTCGATAGATGTGTTGAATATTGTTGTTAGGGGTACACATAGCGCCTCTGCTCCCTCTCTCTCAGGACCCATGGAGAGATGTTGTCCGGCCCCATCGCCTTTGAGGTATCTAGCTCACTCAGCAGCCTCTTCACTTCTTCCTCGGTTGTGTGTATTGTGTCCAGCACTTGGTGGTGTACCCCACCTCTCCGTCTTTCTGGGGTCCCTTCTGTCTCCTCTGTGAACACTTCTTTGAATCTTATGTTGAGTTCCTCACATACTTCGCGGTCGTTCCTTGTGATCTCTCCTCCTTCCTTCCTTAGCCTGATCACCTGGTCCTTGACTGTTGTTCTCCTCCTGATGTGGCTGTACAACAGCTTTGGGGCAGATTTGGCTTTCGCTGCTATGTCATTTTCATATTGTCGTTGGGCCTCCCTTCTTACCTGTGCATATTCATTTCTGGCTCTACGACTGCTCTCCTTATTCTCCTGGGTCCTTTGCCTTCTATACTTCTTCCATTCCCTAGCACACTTGGTTTTGGCCTTCCTGCACCTTTGGGTGAACCACGGGCTCATCCTGGCTTTTTCATTATTTCTGTTACCCTTGGGTACAAACCTCTCCTCAGCTTCCTTGCATATTGTTGTCACACATTCCATCATCTCGTTTACTGACTTCCCTTCCAGTTCTCTGTCCCACTGAACCCCGTTCAGGAAGTTTTTCATGCCCACGTAGTCCTCTTCTTTCTTGTATTCTTGGACTTCATTCAAGTCCAGCCCTTCCTGTCTTCCCCCTCCACTTGTACCACTCTATTTCCGTGTATTCCAAAGCTTAAAGCACCGACATGTTAGTCACTGGGCCCCTAAGTGGTCTTTCATATGTGATCTGTCCTCAATGGATCTGCACTACATCTAGAGTAGTGAACGTCAATTTGAGGTCCAATCTCGCTTGATTCATCCTCTCTTCTCCTCTGGTGTGTCCCATCTGTTGGACATGAAGTCTTTCAGTACCACTCTCTCTTAGCCCTCCAGTTTCTTAGCCCATGTGGCTCATGTCTCCCAATCGATTTCCTGTTGCACCCAGTGTGTGTGTCTGTGTCTCTGTTGTGTGACTCACCTATTTGTGGTGTCTTGGTGCGAACTCAGCTTTCTCGGCTCTTCACTGCTTGCTAGTGGGTTCCAACTGGTCGTCTCAATTGGGCTACGTACACAGTGTGACGGGTCTGAGATTTTATTAAGATGTGGTGTGTTTAGGTGCTAGGCCCATATGGAGGTTTGATTCGCCTCAGGAATGTGTCTGTGTTATACTACCCCAAGACTTTCCTGATTGAGGTTTAGTCCTGCCTAGGCTGTACCGTCTGCGGTCTTTTGCCTTCCACTTCATGACTTTGCACTTGGTGGGTTGAACCCAGGAGCCAGTTGCTGACCACGGGTCGATCCCTGTAGTTCTGCCTTCCCGTCCGATTGAATTTCATCAATTCATCATCTGCAAACAGGACACTTGAGTCTATTCTTCCGTCATGTCTTCGTATGTGTGTGTGTGTGTGTGTGTGTGCGCGTGTGAAATCACGAAAGTGCTTGGAATTTCATTATTGTTACACAGTGGTTGTTCTGCATATATTGGGAGTTTTGAACCAAGTGAGAGAGTAATTGTGATAAGGGACCTGAGTGCCAAAGTGGGAGAAACGTTATAGAGGGCGTTGTGGTAGGTAAGTTTAGGGTGTCAAGGATAAATGATGATGGGGGACCTTTGATTAAACTTTGTGTAGAAAGAGATTTGGTAATAGGTAATACTTATTTTAAGAAAAAAAGATAAATAAGTATACAATATATGATAAAGGGCGGCAACAATTATATCAGATCATTTTTTAATCGTAGGTACAGTGAGAGTGAGAGGTAGATGGGGTACAAGGAGAATGGTATCAGAAAGCAAGAGAGAGGTGAAGGTTTTTAAACTAACAGATGAGGCAGTACCAATTAACTATTGGTAGAAAGATGGGCTAGTGAGAGTATAGGCAATGAGGCTGAAGAGGTATAGGGTAGATTTAAGAATGCAATGTTAGAGTATTTAGCAGAAGTTTTTAGATATAGGAGTGTGGTTGCAGGAGAGAAAACGTGCAATTGGAGGAATGATGAGGGAGAAAAAGTAGCATATGAGAGGCTTTTACAAAGAAATGATGTAAGAAGGGAGGAGTATATGGAGAGAAAATGAGAGATTAAGAAAATAGTAGGGAAGGTCTGATTTCCTGAGAAGTAATCAAGGTGATGGGGAAGGTCTGATCCCCTGAGAGGTAGTCAAGGTGATGGGGAAGGTCTGATCCCCTGAGAGGTAGTCAAGGTGATGGGGAAGGTCTGATCCCCCACGTCCGGCTAGGCAGCTTCTGGTGCTCGTCACTAGTCAAAAGAAGTGCTTGTAGTGACCTGGGAACCTGGGGCTGCCTGTCTGACTATGACCTGGGGCTGCCTGTCTGACTGTGACCTGGGGCTGCCTGTGTATCTGTGACCCGGGGCTACCTGTCTAGCTGTGACATGGACCTGCCTTTCTGGCTGTGACCCGGAGTTGCCGGTCTAGCTAAGACCAGGGGCTGCCTGTCTGACTGTGACCTGGAGTAGTCTGTTGGACCATGACCTGGAGCAGTTTCTCGGACCATGACCTGGAGAAGCCTGTCGAACTATGACCTGGAGAAGCCTGTCGAACCATGGCCTGGAGCAGTCTTTCAAACCATGAGCTGGAGCAACCTTTCTGACCATGACCTGCGTTAGACTGATAATGCATGGAGAGAAAAAAAAAACAAAAATACAAAAGCTGATGCCCTCCTGTCTGTCTTTTCCTTTATTGATCATTAACACCAGTGAGAGGAGGAGGAGGAGGAGAACTAGTGAAGAGTTAAGAGGGAGAGCACTGATGGAGAGAGTTAAAAGTACAAGAACACAAGGGAAGTGTGTTAGGGAAGCAGAGAAGGGAAAGGAGAGGAAGGGAAAAAGAAACAAAGACAGCCAAGGAGTCGGCGGGAGAGGATAAAAAAAAAAACAGCAGAACAAGGCGGCGACTGAAATTGAGAATACGATGAAAGAGGAGCTTAAATGAGAATTGCTTTGTAAGACTGTGTCAAGCATCGTGGGGCAGAGACAATAACAATACTGGGGACCGTATGATAAAGGGAATCTAGTCCACTTATAAAATATTTGGCATTACTGAGCGCTTGGTGTCATACCCTGCGCACAGTCTCAGGCACTAGCTAGGGAGGAGGAAGTGATACCGGACTGATATATATTTATCCTGAGGCGCTAAACCCAGAGGGATCATACAGCGCCTGGGGAAGAGGTAATCAGGATTGGTCTCATGAAGGGTAATTCAAATCTAAATCCTTGGATAAAGAACTCTTTATTAGTATAAGAAACTCCCTATGATGAACATTTAGGCACTAATATGTCAATGAGCTGGTTACTTGATTTTCGAGACCTGACAGAAACTGCGCGCTGCTCCCTTTACACACATTTTTTTATATAATTATTATTATTATTTTCTTTCCTGGTGAATACTAAACAATTTTGTTGTATAAATATTTGTAAAATCACCGACGATCGGTAAGGTAAAAGGGCACAGCAGCAACTAATGAGACAGGTGGCTACATTTCGCTCTGCAGGAGCTTTATCAAGCAACTAACACTTTAGCGATCGAGGGAAATGAGTGTGAGCCTATAGGGGCAGGGCTCTCCTCTGCCAGGGACCATCCCGAATTGTGAAGCCCTGATTTGAAAGCTTATCCACGCAGGTGCAAAGACCCATCTTTCCCAATATCCCTCAAGCCAGACACCCAATCATCCAGCACAGGGTGGCCCTGAGGTCGACACTAGGTGAAGACAAAGGCCTATTAATCAAACTTCTCCCCTGCAGTCAAAACAGCAGTGAAGGTCCTCTCCACCTGTCGCTGCCAAGGCACTCTGCAATAACACCTGCTAGTTTATCAAAGCAATGCAAACCCTACAATAACAACGTGAGTTGGGTTGTTGGAGTGTGGTGATTGTGGGAGAGTGTGACGTGATTCTCTGAGAGTGTGGTGATTATGAGAGTGTGGTAGGTATGTTATAAGAGTGTGAAATTTTTGTAGGAAGAAGTGAAGGAGTTGAAGGGTGTATAAGAGTTAGAGGAGTGTAGGAGTTGTCAGTAGTTTGTATACATCTCACGGCTTGGGGTATGTTAGGGTCATACACTTGGCCCCAGCATTTTCATAACGCGTTCCTCGAGTATTCACTAGTCAGTCGTGGTTTACATACGAGCGAGACACGTCAGACAGTTTACCAAACTCTTACCAATAAAGCGGATGCTACCGCAGGACGAAGTATTAATTACACTTCGATCACTTATTCGAACCCATCATCAAATCCCCACGACATTGTTGGAAAAAGTGTGAGAGTTGTTCGATGGAGTTGTTGGGAATGTGGGAGTTGTTTTAGGGAGTGTAGGAGTTAGTGGATTATGTATGGTGGCTTTGGGACGCGATGTTGATAACGGAAATGTGATAGTGACAGAGGAAGTGTTGGGGTGTTGGAGGGAGTGGGTGTTGGAGGGAGTGCTGTTGAGGTGGTGGATGTGTGTGTGGATGATGGTGGAAATGAGGGGACTGTTAATGTAGGTGTTCGAAAAAATATTGGGGTGTTATAGAGAGAGAGAGTGGTGACAGGGTGATATTGGTGACGTATATGGGGATTATAATCACGTGGAAGGATGATTATGTCTTTCTGGTGTGTTTGTGTGAAAAAAGTGCCTGTTGAGGACTATTTGTGTGTGTGTGTTTGTGTGCGAGTATTCTGGCTCGCGCGCAGCATGTGTGTTCGTGAATTTGTGCGTGGGTGTTCGTGCCTGTGTTGCAGTATCAAACTGACCATGAAACTTAAAGTTTAATTTCTCCCTTTAAATTTCGAAAAATACGTATACACACACACACACACAAGGTGGACAGAGACAGGATGTTCCAGAGAGGGGACACAGAAACAAGGGGTCACAATAGGAAGTTGAAGACTCAGATGAGTCAAAGGGATGTTAGGAAGTATTTTTTTTCAGTCATAAAGTTGTCAGGAAGTGGAATAGTCTAGCAAGTGATGTAGTGGAGGCAGGAACCATATATAGCTTTAAGACGAGGTATGATAAAGCTCATGGAGCAGGGAGAGAGAGAATCTAGTAGTTGTCAGTGAAGAGGCGGGGCCAGGAGCTAAGTCTCAACCCCTGCAACCACAATTAGGTGAGTACAATTAGGTGAGTACAATTAGGTGAGTACACACACACACACATACATCAACCAGATAACCGCGGCGGCATATGGGCGACTGACAAATCTAAGATTAGCGTTCCGTTACCTTAACAAGGAATCGTTCAAGACACTGTACACCGTGTACGTCAGGCCCATACTAGAGTATGCAGCACCAGTCTGGAACCCACACCTGGTTAAGCATGTCAAGAAATTAGAGAAAGTGCAAAGGTTTGCGACAAGGCTAGTTCCACAACTCAGGGGACTGCCCTATGAAGAAAGGTTGAGAGAAATAGGACTAACAACACTGGAAGACAGAAGGGTTAGAGGAGACATGATAATGACATACAAAATACTGCGGGGAATTGACAAGGTAGATAGTGACAGGATGTTCCAGAGAGGGAACACAGACACATGGGGACACAACTGGAAGATGAAGACTCAGATGAGTCAAATGGATGTTAGGAAGCACTTCTTCAGCCATAGAGTAGTCAGGAAGTGGAATAGTCTAGAGAACGATATAGTGGAGGCGGGAATCATACATAGTTGTAAGACAAGGTATGATAAAGCTCATGGAGCAGGAAGAGCAGAGACCCAGTAGCGGACAGCGAAGAGGCGGGGCCAGGGGCTGAGTCTCGACCCCTGCAACCACAATTAGGTGAGTACAGCTCATGGCGCAGGGAGAGTGACCCAGTAGCGGCCAGTGAAGAGGCGGGGCCAGGAGCTATGATTCGACCCCTGCAACCACAACTAGGTGAGTACACACACACACATACACACACACTCACACATACACTCACACATATACACATATACGAGCGAGAGAGAAATTTTGCAACAGTGTAGAATTTGATCAGAATAAAAGAGCAAGAACGTTTTTCGTTAAAAATAAAGCACAGGCCAAAGTTGTTTCGTTTCTGCGAATCCATATACGGGAAATATCTATATGTGAGTTTTTCTTGACACACTCACCTATAAAGTTATTATTTTTGCTGGTAAGGTTTGCAATATTAAAGGTACACTTGCAGTTTATATCATGTGGGTACACTCAATTATGTAAACACTGAACAGACGCTAATGTCACCTAAGTAAAATATGTAACCGTAGGTCAGTTTACCTTTCTTGATAATTATGGACGCCTGTGCCCAAATATACGGTGTTGGAGACAGAGAGAGAGAGAGAGAGAGAGAGAGAGAGAGAGAGAGAGAGAGAGACAGAGAGACAGAGACAGAGACAGAGAGAGAGAGAGAGAGAGAGAGAGAGAGACAGAGAGAGAGAGACAGAGAGAGAGAGAGAGAGATAGAGAGAGAGAACTAGAGAGCGAGCAAGCGAGGTCGTGAATAAAGAGCTGTTGATGTGAAGTACTGACGTTTGACCATTAATGTAAAAGCTCCAAGCGCAGCCTGAATGATGAATTGCTTTTATAAATATTGCAAAATCTAATGTATTACTCTATACTGAACCGTATTGGGCCAAGACACTGGTGTCCAGCCCTCATCACAGTGTGAGATTTGCCTCATTCCCTTTCTGGTCTCACCTTTGCTAAACTCACAACTGTTTCCTTATAGACTTTCTTCCGTCTCCTGCAAACGGACACAAAACAGCTACAAATTCCTCGGCTAACATCACTTTACAATATTGATCCGAACGATGCGATACAGCATCTCTTAACTATTATAAATTAAGATATGCGAAACGGAAATTATCTGGACAACTCTACTTGTCCCTGAGTAAGGATCGTCTTGACTTCATAATTACAATGACGTTTAGTTCTGTTTTCTGACCAGATCATCGGTATCTCAGATTTACTTCTCACTAACTTCGCCTCTTTACGTACTAACATACATTGTATCATTATATCTAATGGCGAATCTTAGCCATCTGAAATAGTTTAATAAATAATGAAAATAATAAAATAATAATAAAACAACAATAATAATAATAATAATAATAATAATAATAATAATAATAATAATAATAAGTGTGGAGGAAGTTCGTGGGGCAGTGGGTAAAATGAAAAGGGTAAGGCACCTGGGATTGATGGGATAAAGATAGAAATGTTAAAATCAGGTGGGGATAGAGTTTTGGAGTGGTTGGTGTTATTATTTAATAAATGTATTGAAGAGGGTAAGGTACCTAGGGATTGGCAGAGAGCGTGTATTGTTCCTTTGTATAAAGGTAAAGGGGACAAAAGAGAGTGCAAAAATTGTAGGGGAATAAGTCTGTTGAGTATACCTGGTAAAGTGTATGGTAGAGTTATTATTGAAAGAATTAAGAGTAAGACGGAGAGCAGTATAGCAGATGAACAAGGGGGCTTTAGCAAAGGGAGGGGGTGTGTAGACCAAGTGTTTACAATGAAACATATAGCTGAAAAAGTATTTAGATAAGGGTAAAGAGGTTTTTGTGGCATTTATGGATTTGGAAAAGGCGTATGACAGGGTGGATAGGGGGGCAATGTGGCAGAGAGGGAGATTATTTCCCAGTAAAAATATGCCTTAGAAAATGATGTGTGATGTCACCATGGCTGTTCACTATATTTATAGATGGGGTTGTATGAAAAGTAAATGCGCGGGTGTTGGCAAGAGGTGTGGGGTTAAAAGATAAAGAATCTGTCACAGCTGCTTTTTGCTGATGACACTGTGCTTTTGGGAGATTCTGAAGAGAAGTTGCAGAGGTTGGTGGATGAGTTTGGTAGGGTATGTAAAAGAAGGAAATTAAAAGTGAAAATAGGAAAGAGTAAGGTGATGAGGATAACAAAAAGATTAGGTGATGAAAGATTGGATATCAGATTGGAGGGAGAGAGTATGGAGGACGTGAATGTGTTCATATATTTAGGAGTGGACGTGTCAGCAGATGGGTCTATGAAGGATGAGGTGAATCATAGAATTGATGAGGGTAAAAGGGTAAGTGGTGCACTTAGGAGTCTATGGAGACAAAGAACTTTGTCCATGGAAGCAAAGAGGGGAATGTATGAGAGTATAGATATACCAACACTCTTATATGGATGTGAAGCATGGGTGGTGAATGTTGCAACGAGGAGAAGGCTGGAGGCAGTGGAGATGTCATGTCTGAGGTCAATGTGTGGTGTGAATATAATGCAGAGAATTCGAGTTTGGAAATTAGGAGGAGGTGCGGGATTACCAGAGAGGCTGAGGAGGGTTGTTGAGGTGGTTTGGACATGTAGAGAGTGGAATAAAGAGTGACTCGAGAGTGTATAAATCTGTAGTGGAGGGAAGGCGGGGTAGGGATCGGCCTAGGAAAGGTTGGAGGGAGGGGGTAAAGGAGGTTTTGTGTGCGAGGGGCTTGGACTTCCAGCAAGCATGCGTGAGCGTATTTGATAGAAGTGAATGGAGACAAATGATTTTTAATACTTGACGTGCTGTTGGAGTGGAAGCAAAGTAACATTTATGAAGGGATTCAGGGAAACCGGTAGGCCGGACTTGAGTCCTGGAGATGGAAAGTACAGTGTCTTCACTCTGAAGGAGGGATGTTAAATGTTGCAGTTTTATAACTGTAGTGTAAAGCACCCCTCTGGCAAGACAGTGATGGAGTGAATGATGATGAAAGGTTTTCTTTTTCGGGCCACCCTGCCTATAATAATAATAATAATAATAATTATTATTATTATTATTATTATTATTATTATTATTATTATTATTATTATTATTATTATTATTATTATTATTATTATTATTATTATCTGTATATCACGGCATGGTACCTGCCTCTATTCTCATTATCATATCTGACATAGACAAAAACATAAATCATTGCGCCGTATCCACCTTCGAATGAGATATTAGAATCTGTACGAGAGACGCATACAAACCTTCGAAGCCAATGTAACCCAAGTGGAATAAAATATATAAATTGTATCAAAATACAAAACATCATCAAAACGTTCTATAGGAGGAAGACGTCTGCAATTAACCTGGGGTTAAACCATGTGTGGAGATCTTATGTACAAAGAACATAGCTCTGTTATTCTCTCTACTGCAAGGAGAATTAGGGAATAGACAACGAGACTCTTCGTAACATGACCTCTTCTTCCGGCAGCTGGCCGATACCGAACTGAATATTTCAAAAATATATTAGAGTTTTTGACAGATATCGCTGACATCCTCCACGAGTTTTTACGCGGACTCCTGTCAGTTCTATTATAAGATTGTTTACGAATAGTTTCGTTTAAAATTAATTCAGAATAGTTTAATAAGGTTTGTATTTAGTCATATTTGGTGATTTCATAAAATCTGCTCACTTATCTTCTTCTACAAAGAATTTTCATGTTTTCCTGTTTCCATACATAGTTTCTAAAACTAAGAGCTGGCTTACTGTTCTTCTCACAGCCTATGTCATCTTTCACTACTTATTATCTTGTACCCCTCTATGAAGAACGCATTATTGTTTCCATTAATACTCTTCCGATAGTGGTAAGGTGTTTGAATTTTCTCGGTCTTCAGATTCACTCACTTTGTCAAAAGATTTCATCTACATTGTTTACAAAGTTTTTGTTGAGCTGCAAATATATTGATTCTTTGGTTGAGCAGAGACCAGGGTGGGAGGGGGTGCTGAGTTATTTGTTTAGGCTGAGGATGATGAATTTGTGATGAACTCAATATATAGTGGAAATATCCAGTGGGGGAAGGATACGTTAGATGGAAGGAGTCTCTGACAGGTGTTGATATCATTGATGTCTTATGGCGGAGGAGTTGTGTTCCCAAGCTTTCATATTTTGTGAGAGTTGTCTTTAACTTCAGATTTCAGTTTTAGACTAAAGAAAATTTATGTTTGAAATGAGAATCTGTCGTTATTTATTATGAATTTATTATTTATTTGCTCTGTGTTCACTAAATTTGACATCTGCATTATGTCCGTGTTCAACTCATCCTCATATCACTTGGAATGTACCAGTAGATTAGGAGTTGGCTGTGCTTGATCAGTGTCATATGCATCACTGATTTTTTTTCGGGGGGGGGGGATTTGTTTATTTGTGGCTAAGCATAATTTTTGTAAGTTTATGTAACTTGCCCTCACATCACATAAAAACATTCTCCTAATCGTAAGAAACTCTCAGAAATTAATGCCGGGAATCGCTTAATAAATGACGACAGGCTACGACCATAAAACATAGTTTGAATTAGTTTCAAAGTACTGGTGGTTACAAAGTCACGGAATAATTCTGGATCTCCTTTGCTGGAATGCTTGGACAGAAAGACATTTTTACCTGCTCCTTGTCACCCAATTTGTATGCATAAGCGTCAGTCAGCAATTATGCGGCTAGGAGCGGCGTGTGGTTTACGGTGGGTAGAGAAGAATGTGGTGGCAGCACTAGCGAGGCCGATACATGGGCTGATGTTGTTGCTCTTATGACTAGTAATAAAGTGTTGCTGCTAGTTTATGACTCTCGACACGACTACTTCCACTGCTGGGCGTGGACTATGACGCCGTTCCTGGTTTAGGTAACAGCGAAAAGTAATTCTCTAGCTTGTATACCCTAGCAGGTATAAGAATGGGCACTGGTTAACGGCTGTCATCGTTCCAGATAGACGAGTTCTGTGTACTCCCTAGGCCTAGACCTGAGAGGCTGAACTCGTATCCAAAGGCAAGGTTGTTTTTGTTGGGTGTGCTAAGACCTATAAAATCTTGCTATATCTTCACAATGGATTTAGCGCTTCCTTTCAACATAATAATCCATGATAGAGTGACAAGGGTGGAATAAAAAATATTAAGGGGGGCGGGTTGTGTTGGCGGAATTTATCTCACTGGCTGGTTTGTGGCAGCGAAATGTAGTTATCTCACTGGCTCATTTATACAGAAGCGATATTAGAGCAAATCATGCCTAAGCTTATGGATTTTTATGAACTTTTCTGATCTAGTTAAAAAAATAGTGAAATATCACTAGGAGAAACTTGCCAGAGTGTAGTCTGTACATATAAGTTTGATATTCAATACGCTTGAGATATTCGAGTTAGGGTAAATAAGGAATGTTGCATAATTATATGTTAGGAATTTCAGTGGGGTTACAACCCCGTCAGCATTATTCACTATCCGCAATATTTCCGTATCCATAACATGGGAAACTTGACCGTTGTGGAAAATATTATTTTTTTGATATAGCCACATTAATGAAATAATAAAATTGCGCAGTAAACTAGCGACCCGGAATCACTCATCAACAGAACCACCATTCACCAACCACCACCACCACCACCACCACCAGCCACAACCACTCACAAATTACCAACACTAGTACTTGATGCATTATCATGTGCTTTAACCACAACATATCTATCTATCTATCTATCTATATATATATATATATATATATATATATATATATATATATATATATATATATATATATATATATATATATATATATATATATATATATATATAACACCTATACTGCACGAATATGACAGTATCCTGAGGCAGATTTTTACGAAAGTACTTAACCTTACTCTAGAAGATGGGCAGTGGGACCAAGCTACACTTCCAGTCAGATTAGGAGGCATTGGTATCCGCAAGTCATCACAGCTTGCCCTACCTGCTTTTCTGTCCTCATGCGTTGCATCCAGTGGACTTGTAGCAGCGATTCTGTATGGACATCTCAGAGACAAGACTGGAGTCCATGATCAAAAGTTCGCTGACGGAGCCAGGATCTGAGATAATCTAACTGGCTCTTAAACTAGACCTGCATCCCCCATCAACTACAAACAGTCACACTGGGATGGCCCAGTAGTGGAGAACATAGCCTCAACAATGCTTCAGAGTGTGTCGGGGAAGGATAGAGTTCGCCTCCTGGCAGTGAGAGCTCATCATGCAGTGGACTTTCTGTTGCCTGGTGCCAACTCCAGCCTTGTCACACGCCTCGACCCCCATACCATCCACATTAGTGTTGCCCTTCGACTTGCCGCCCCTTTCTCGCCGAACACAGGTGTATTTGTGGCAGTGAAGCAGCAGACCGATTCGGGTACCATGGTCTTGTGTGCCGTAAATTCGAGGGAAAGATTGCAAGATATGAAAAGGTTAATAACTTTATCAAGAGGAGCCTCACAATAGCCGGATGCCCAGCAATAAGAGAGCCACCCCAACTATGCAGATCTGATGGCAGCCAAAAGCGTCCAGATGGTATCACCCTTCAAGCTTGGACAGACGGCAAGCAGGTGGTGTGGGACTACACTTATCTCCAGTACACCAGGGAGGAACGAGGAGCAGCTGCTAGCTTCAGGGAGTCCCAAAAGTCTAGAAAATACAGAGAACTTGCCCATCATTATATCTGGAATCTGGTCGAGTTGAGAAGATACCACGTACTTTGATGCAGACTGTGCAGGTTCAAATCCTGCTGTGGACTGAGAGATAATGTTTGTAAATAATTTCGCCTGTTTGCGAATTGTTAAGTATTTCAAAATTTCTTTCGATGTTTACTGCATGTGGCTAAATAAAATAGGGTTGGAGCATCATCACATATTTAAGGCTAGTAGTTAGATGTTCTCACGGCTGGAGGCGAGGTGTTCTTATGACCTATCAGGAAGACGCTCTTACGACTAGCAGTGGTGTCCTCTTATGCCTGGCAGCGGCGTGGTCTCACGGCTGGCAGCGGCGGGGTCTCACGGCTGGCAGCGGCGTGGTCTCACGGCTGGCAGCGGCGGGTCTCACGGCTGGCAGCGGCGTGGTCTCAAGGCTGGCAGCGGCGTGGTCTCACGGCTGGCAGCGGCGTGGTCTCAAGGCTGGCAGCGGCGTGGTCTCACGGCTGGCAGCGGCGGGGTCTCACGGCTGGCAGCGGCGTGGTCTCACGGCTGGCAGCGGCGTGGTCTCACGGCTGGCAGCGGCGGGGTCTCACGGCTGGCAGCGGCGGGGTCTCACGGCTGGCAGCGGCGGGGTCTCACGGCTGGCAGCGGCGTGGTCTCACGGCTGGCAGCGGCGGGTCTCACGGCTGGCAGTGGCGGGGTCTCACGACTGGCAGCGGCGGGTCTCACGGCTGGCAGCGGCGTGGTCTCACGGCTGGCAGCGGCGGGGTCTCACGGCTGGCAGCGGCGTGGTCTCACGGCTGGCAGCGGCGTGGTCTCACGGCTGGCAGTGGCGGGGTCTCACGACTGGCAGCGGCGTGGTCTCACGGCTGGCAGCGGCGGGGTCTCACGGCTGGCAGCGGCGGGAGACTCACGGCTGGCAGCGGCGGGAGACTCATGGCTGGCAGCGGCGGGGTCTCACGGCTAGCAACGAAGTTCTCGCACAACTAGCAGCGCGGTGCCTAATTCATTCTTCTGTAGTTGACGCTCGTTAGCGGAGGATTCACTGGAATCAGTGATCCTTCGAAGAACCTTATCGTAATCCCAAGTTAATTATTAAATGATCCCACTTCATCCTATAATCAACGAGGGAGGAGATAACGATTGCTTCCTTCACGGACTCGCTCCCTTCGAAAGGGTGCTTTGATGCGGATAAAGGGCTTTAAATCCAGGGAAGTGGAGCTATCCTCACGTTCCTTAGATCAAATGTGATTACCTATCGTTCTCCAGGCGCTGTATCAGCCTTAGGAACTTAATTGTGAGAAAACTGGGTGGGAAGTCTGTTTCTCGCTTAGCGAACAGTGGATCGAGCTTCCTCGACTCCGTACGCATAATAACACACGGATTTAGCTTTACTCCAAGAACACAATAATAGTAACATAATAATAATAATAATAATAATAATAATAATAATAATAATAATAATAATAATAATAATAATAATAATAATAATAATTTAGATAATTTAGATCATTGCTGTGATTGAAGCTACCCACCAACATGGCATAAGACTGTCATTAAGGTGGCCGAGTTACATTATGCACGATGCTGATATACTGAGTTTCAGTATATATATACCACTAATGTACTGATCTGTTATATACATAGATACCAATATATATATATATATATATATATATATATATATATATATATATATATATATATATATATATATATATATATATATATATATATATATATATACAGATGGGCCCCGGTTGGGTTCCAGGTTACTGCTGTAAAACGAAAATCGCTATAAAGTGAATCTTAGCTATTTTTCACATTCAAATGCATTTAAAAGCCTAATAAAACGTTTACTTAATATATTAAGTGTACTTCTCGTTATTGTATATCATTATTCTATTCATATGTTTATTCCCTGTTCCTGTGCATAGTGTTTCGTTCCATGTTTTTGTACTATTTCATTTTATGTTTATGTACAGTGTTTTATTCTATGTTCCTGTACACAGATTATTTTCAGTTTATGTGTATAGTTTTTTCATTCCATGATCCTCACTCTCTGTTTCATTCCTAGTTCCTGTAGAGTGCGTCATTCTTTGTTCCTGTACACAGTATTTCGTTCCGTTTGTCCTGTAGAGTGTACACAATAATTGCATTTTGTTTGTTATAGCGATTCGCATAGTTTAAAGTTAAGTCATCTGAGCGAGACATTCCGGTGGCTTACCCATCCACCTTATGAAGTGTGATGGTACATGTTCAACCACAGTAGCGTTCTACGATATCCCAGTGTTTTATAACACTGTGTTTTATAGCACTGGGATATCCTCCTGTTTATTCCCTGTTCTTGTACATAGTTTCATATTCTGCTTATGTACACAGCTTCACATTCCTTCATTTCCCGTCTCTGTCCACACAATTTCGCAATTTCATCTACAATAATAACGTAATTCTCTTTGAGTACGCAGTGAAAAATATTTATAAAGTTTCCTGCTGACGTCAGTGAGTTTTTCGACATCCTGCTGTCTAATCACTTCAGCGGCGAGGTATTTTACGGGTCAGCGATGGAGTGTTACGCTAGCGTATATTATTTTTAGTACCCGAGTTGTCTCAGTACCCAACATTGTCAGAGAATGAAGGAGAAATGCGCTGCGTAGTAGTCTTGGACCCTCTGTGAAGAAGGAATCTTTGAACCCACTCTGAAAGATCACAAATTTCTCTCTAAGACTCTCTTGCGGTTTATGTGTCAGTTACGCTCATCACAAACGTCTCTTATAGAATAGTTCTAAGACGTAGTAGGGTTCAAGGATATCCTGTTAGCTTACATAAATACTATATATCACAGGACGTAAGATAGGCGGTACCAGCGGTGTGTAGCTTTATGATCGGTTTTGTTTGTGCTGGAGACAAGTTTGTTGCCTTTATCACACTCCTTAAAACATTACGGCCAATTGCGATGATTTCAATTGACGCACATAGAAGGGAGAGGAAGAGTAAAATTACGGTGGGTGGGGTGATAAAGGCCGTTTATGAATCGTTGCTTGATATAATAACTGCCAATGTTAAGGATCTTCTGTGCCACAAGCCAGTAATAGCGCCGATCATCACATACGTCATCAACGTAGGAGTTGTGCATCGCATCACTTGGTAGGACATATATTCTGTCCTGCACATTGTGGTACGTCTACATCTTGTGACGTCGAGTACAAGTAACAACATCTGCATTAGACTGTGTTGTTGAAATACATAAACGAGCATCCTTTGTTAAATAGCACAGTTCGAAGTGTGTTTTGTTCTACTCTCGCAATGACCTTCTCTTCAAATAACTGTTCTGGGGTAGTTCCGATCTGTTCTACCGTAACTTCATGTGAGGCTGACCTTGTTTCACAAAAATTAAGGTAAGGTATAAAAATGAACAAACAAGTATTGAACTATGAAGTCGAGAAACAATTATTGTTTCATCTGTACCCGTTCACCTTACCAGTAAACAGATATACATGTGTTAGCTGACTGTTCTGAGTTGCATCCTTGGAGAGGTGTTTGCTATATAACTTAGGGGAGGGCTCGAATGGTAGCACACTCAACTCACACATTGAGGACAGTGGTTCGATCCTCGGTACGGGTGGAAACAATGGGGGGTGTTCCTTTAAGACACCTGCTGTCTTAAGTAAGTAGGTACCTGGATGTTAGCCGGCTGTGGTGGGTCGCATCCTGGGGACAAAATTAACCTAAGCTGATTCACGAAATCGTAATGACACGATTGCAAACAAACCATACCACGGGCGGGGATTGAACTCGTGGCGAGTGAGTCGTAGTTGAGTGAGTTTTACGACTCACTCGCTACGAGTTCAATCCCCTCCCGTGTTATGATTTAACCTAAGTTGCCGGAAATGCTCTCCATAACGGTATAATGTCAAGATGAAGAGTTAGACACATGTGCAACATCTGGGTATCTGGATGGCGAAATGTCTACAAATAAAGATACCCAGATGTTGCACATGTGTCTAATTCTTCATCATCATATTGACTTACAACTGTGTGACCTACAGGAAGACCCGTGTTTGAGTGGGACAGAAAAATGTGTTAAATTCTTCACACTTTTGTTGCAAGAACGAGACTCACACATGATAAACTTTGTCATAAGATGCACTCACTGTATGGATGAACTTGTGTCAGAGTTAGGTTTCCAATACCAGATTTACACGGTCTTCTTGTCTTCCTTCCTTAGCACTTAAATGTGTCGTAATTATTCGCTCTTGTAACAGTAGAAATAACCTTTAAGAGAATGCCTTGCTGCTGGTAAAGAGATCTTGATCCAAGGAATTTTTACTACTCTTCCCTTTCCCGAACCTGACCTGAATTCCTCGTAGAAGTTTCGGTAACACCAACAATGAGAGAATAAAGACGTATATTTCAAGACATTTATTGATTGAAATATTTCGTTATGATTGGCTTTTTCATTTTAATACAGAGACAAGTAAGAAGGGAACTTGTTGAGGTGTCCCGTAGCTCGATTGCTAGGGCACTCGGCTCACACACTGAGGTCCGTGGTTCGATCCCTGGTACGGGTGGAAACATTACGACGTGTTTCCTCAAGACACCTGCTCTCAATTCTCACCTATCAGTAAAATGGGTACCTTGGTGTTAGTCGACTGGTGTGGGTCGCATCCTGGGGACAAAATTGACCTAATTTGTCCAAAATGCTTTGCATATCAAGGGGCTTTCTGTATAGTAGTATGTTATTAACGTCAGCTAGGCCCATATATCTTGCACATATACTTGTAGAAATAAAAATTATTATTATTTTTATTATGATTATTATTATTATTATTATCATTATTATTATTGTGGGAGAAAGTTGACGAGAAGCTAGAGGGTAGTGATTGCGAGAGCAGAACATATTATTGGGTATCAATCACGTGATGGCGGTATTCTTCTTGGGCAACATCATGTTCACTTGGGAGTCTGAAGCTGTTGGTCTTCCGTGGGATGGTGTTAGTAACAGCAATCAACGGCCTTCATACATTTTCGTCTAAGTACATAGATCACTTTCACGAAGAATTAATTTGTCCTCATTCCACTTCATAAGTTATGTTTGAGCGCCCCTGTGTTGGCCACAGGCGTTGTTGCAGCCGTCATGGCTACAAGCGTATTTGTGATCACAGATCCTATGTTTCAATAATCTACAATAGCTGTTTCACCCATGTATATGTCTCTCCTTCCATTCCCGAGAATAATATGTTTATTTTGCTCTACTGAGAAATCGTTCTCATGTTTTATCACTCAATTCTTTATGGATGTTGAGAAGTAAGTGATTATTTTAATAAGTCTATTGTCGAATTTAAAGGATGTTTTCCGTTCATTAGGAACTGTATAATTCCTACAGGATTATTACTTTCCCGTGATTTTAACAACAGCGGAGACAGATGTGTGCACTTGCTGCCAGGAGAAACAAGGGAGATAAATATGAATATTCCCAGTTGGTTAAAGAGAACGATCGTCCTCATGGTCCTCGCTAAATATGCATAAACAAATCAAAGAACAGAGATATATTAAGAGTAATTATGCAAATTATTGATTTTTTGACATTTTAAATGTGTTCAGCAGAGCGAGCCTTCATAACAGACACTATATCACTCTATAATGCATTATCAGGTTTGTCGACTACTCTCCAATTATATCATGTTAAGATTTTGTTGTGTAGAGCCAAACAATCTTCAGGTAAATGTTTTAGAAACAATGTGAATTTACAGTTGTACGGCCTTGTAGAGAAGATCATAACAACTTTAATAACCATAAAAAAGCAAGAAGAGGAGGATATCATTTTTATTTAGCTTTCATACTAAGAGAAGTCAGATTATTTTCCCACTTGACGATTGCTGGTATCTACTTACCTTCTAACAACGTCTGGGTAAATAGTATATATTTATTTTATCAATATTAGTACATACATCTGCAGTGTGTGTGGCTACACTATTCCATGTGGGAGTTTCATCTTAGGAACACCCATCATGTGTGGCTACACTGTTCTATATAATAAGTGTTACATGTTTGAAACACCCACAGTGTGTGGCTACACTGTTCTATATAATAAGTGTTACATGTTAGGAAAAGTTTTCGACTGAATCTCATCACTGACGTGTGCTAGGATACATGGTGCTAGGATACATGGTGCTAGGATACATGGTGCTAGGATACATGGTGCTAGGATACATGGTGCTAGGATACATGGTGCTAGGATACATGGTGCTAGGATACATGGTGCTAGGATACATGGTGCTAGTATACATGGTGATAGGATAAATGGTGCTAGGATACATGGTGCTAGGATACATGGTGCTAGGATACATGGTGCTAGGATACATGGTGCTAGGATACATGGTGCTAGGATACATGGTGCTAGGATACATGGTGCTAGGATACATGGTGCTAGGATACATGGTGATAGGATACATGGTGCTAGGATACATGGTGATAGGATACATGGTGCTAGGATACATGGTGCTAGGATAAATGGGTTTCAATTCTTTAAAGCTGTATATGGACAGATAGTTGACGACTAATGTAGCGTGTCAGTCTCGTAATTATTTCAATGAATCTTGAGCCACCACCACTCGTTGCGCTGAATTACCCATGCGGATTTAATACTATTTCGTTTCATAAGAATGGGTGAGTAAAACAACGTGTACCGTCTTCTTCTTCTTCTTCTTCTTCTTCTTCTTCTTCTTCTTCTTCTTCTTCTTCTTCTTCTTCTTCTTCTTCTTCATCATCTTATCTTCTTCGTATTATTATTATTATTTTTGTTGTTGTTGTTGTTGTTGTTGTTGTTGTATTCATATGGTGGCATAAATACCTTAAAGGATCTTAGTGTCTGTAAAATGAAAAGTAATCTCATTTAATCCAAGGAAAGGGTAAATTAGCTCATCTTCCCTTAACCAAGAGCCTCCTCACCAACATCAGCATTACACACAGGGTATTTTTGTCTTGAGTTTATACTCTAGTCAGCTGCAGTATCACACGAGGAAACTGGAATTAATGTTTATTCCGTAGATGAAGTATAAAAGTCCAGTGCACAGCGTTATCTACAAGGCAGAGCCAGACACGGACACAACAAGACACGTCGTCCGTACACGGAGAGATAGGAGTCCGTGGTATTGGTAACGTACACGGAGAGATAGGAGTCCGTGGTATTGGTAACTGGAGTACCAGTGATGGATGAAACGAGAGGATGAGGAAACGAAGCGAAAGAAGAAATAAATAAAGATAAGAATAGGAGAGAATAGATAAGAATGGGAAAAAAATACGTATTAAGTGGATAAAAACACGTATTAAGTGAATAAAAAAGATGTTAAAGAAAATATGCTAGAAATGCTACAACCAAAAATAGTGGCAAAGAGGAGAAATGGGAAGAGGAGGAGAGGGAGACGGAATAGGAGGACTAGAAGTAGCGGGTGGAGTTAAAGGAGAAGAAAGGTGGGGAAGGGAACAAAGAAGTTTGAAAACTTTTACAAATACGATTATGGATTGATTGAACATGAATTAAGGGCGATAGTTGTAACGAGGACAGTAGGCAAATAGATTTTAAACTTTCTGACAAATGGGACACGAAGAGTAAAAATGAAGGGAGTGCAACGAAGATGATCCTCTCTCTGTGTGGTGGGTAACCCTTGGGTTAGAACTGTCATCACCGTCACAAGCAGACAGCACCGTCCATGTTAGCAGTATTGCCCGGGTATGACTTGGTCATGGCTCGCTTAATATGAGACAGCTAATGGGAATCCAGCTTTTTAAATGGCAAGGACGAAGAGGCACGAAAGCCACTGTGCTGTGATCGCTAGATCCACAAGATAACACTGGACGGACACAGACAATTCAGCTGGCAGATAACTTGCCAGCATGACTGTCCAGGCCCACGAGCACTGTCGTCTGCTTTATGTGCAGGACCAAGCAAGACGTAGCGTCACTGCCTATTCGCTACAATGCATTCCACACTCAACATAAGGGAGTGCCGTGACGTTGGAGAAGGGCTCTTGATTTGTAGAACCGGCACTACCACCTTCTTCCCCCCCTCGAACCTGATTGTGTCTCATTCCTCAAGGGTTGTAAAACCCTCAATAATTATAATCAACACGGGACACCATATACACTTACACACACTTACTTCAACACATCCCATCACACAGAACGACTTATCTGCCAAAAAAAAAAAAATACTGCCATATGCCTTAAGTATACTGTAAAGACAGCTAGGATTCAGGCATAATTCCACTAGCTTATAAAACTGCTGACATTACTTCACTCCACAAAGGTGGCAGTAAAGCAATTATAAAACTGTACTATAGGTCTATACTAAAGTTTAGCACTTTTTTCATATAAAATATTATTATTATTAATAATAGACCTATAGAAGTGTTATTCTTCTCATCAGTGTTGAGGAGAATGATTGCTTGCAATCACAACCTTTGCTCATCTCAAGCTTGCAATCACTACCTTTGCTCATCTCAAGCTTGCAATCACAACCTTTGCTCATCTCAAGCTTTCATTTGAGGCGCCTTTACGCTGGTGAAGGGCTCTTGATTTAAAGAATTGGAGCTACTACCACTTTCTTTGGATCGAATCTAATCGCCTCCCATTCCCCAAGACACAAAATGACACACTTTCAAGAATAGGAACAAAAAGATCTGAGAGGCCATGAACCAATAAAACAGGCGAGTGTAGTGTAGTAGGAGGGGCCAGGAGCTGAGATTCTACCCTCACTAATACAACTCAGTGGGTACATAAACATACGCGCACATACCTAGAAGTAAACAAAACCCAGAAAAAAAAAACAAGTTGACTAACAAACAGAGAGACGGTGAGCCCATATTGGTTGAAGTCATTGATCAAGAAGACTTTTATCACAGCCTTCGCAAGGTCGCTCTCCTTTTATGTCGTCTGCCACGTTGCAGGGGAGGCGAGGCGTGGAAGGGAAGGAGGGCGCGCGGCGTTTCTGGCTAACGGTTTTATCGCGTAATATTCCCCGTGGAGAGATAACTGCCTTGGTCGAGAGGAGAAGAACCGTGTTGAACACACGAGGTGGTTCCAGACGGGGTTTTAGGGAGACCTTGGCTCTACATGTCGCAAGACTCTTATTGACGGTTTAAAATTAGTGACATAGAGAACTTGCTGGAATCTGCTGGATGAACGACAAGAAAGGGTAAATTACGTCTTCATGGACTGCAGAAAAGAATTTGACATAGTTCTATATTGGAGATAGCAAATAAGAATATTAGGCAAGGGATACCAGAAAATGTGCTACAAGAGTTCAAAGAATTCTTAATGAATAAAACCCAGAGTGAGGATAATGAAGAAGGTATCAAGATGATACAGGGTTAAAAGTTGTATCTCCTAAATTTCTATAATAGGGTCCTTATTTTTTTTCTTAATATACGTAAATGACATGGTAGACGGAATCGTTGTTTTCGATGACGTGAACACCAAAATAAATGCTATATCATGAAAGTCTGAAGAAGAAAGAATATATGCGGACTACACACTGGGAAATGAACAATTACAAAAAAAAAAAAAAAAGCAAAATGAAGGATCAGGGAGTGAGCATTACATCGAACATATCGACAGCGGTACACACAAATCTCTGAGGTAAAAACGTTCTCAGTTCCCAGTTTCGTTGCACACACACACACACACACACACGCACACACACCCACGCACATGTGATCATCGCCCTCTGTCAATCACCAGAATATTGTTGTGTGGCTTCCGTCCATGTAAACACAAGCTCGTTAGAGAGTAATCATTGTGGCATGTAATTACTCCTCCGTCCATCCTTCCTTCACCCTCCATTCATCCTTTTTCCTTTCACCCTTCTTCCCTCCACCATCTCTCCAGCCTCCTTCATCACCCCTTCACCCTCCCTCCTCCTCTTCACTCTTTTTCCCTCCTTGCTCTCTCTTTCCTCTCTTCCTAAACCATCCCTCCCTCCTCTCTCACTCCACCCTCCCTCCAACCTCTGTTCTTCCTCTACCTCCCTCAATCTTCCTTTCCTTTGCCTCCCTCTTTCCCTGCATCCTCCCCTTATCCTACATTCATTTCCCTATATCCTATCCTCATCTATCATTCTACATTAATTTCCCTGCATTCCACCCTCATCTCCCTGCATTCTCCCCTCATCTCCCTTCAGTCTACCCTCATCTACCTGCGTTCTACCCTCACTTCTCATCATTTCCTTGCGCATTGTTATTATCTCCCTACATCCTACCACAATCTCTTCTTATGCTTCGCTACGAGTGGGCAGGACATGAAATTGAAAAAAAAATGGTTAACACTGGCTATGCTACTCCATTCTTATATCACCTGATGTCAGTGTATTGGTTAAGAAGCTTCTGGCTAGAATGCTAGAGATGCTCAAGCTTCCTGTATTTTGTATGTGTTAGAAATTGAAATCATTGAGGTTTTCAGGCAACCGACATCTCGTTAAATCTCTCTTGTTGATCAATAGTTCGTTTCCTTCCCACATCGTGATGTTTCTATATGTTCTATGATGTTGGAAACATACGTTGTTCATATCATTCACGGTCTAGCTTTTTTTGTTCTCCCTGCAAGGAATCCTTTACTTATCAGCACCGGTTTCCGTGGAGCTGAATGATTCTGGTTCAACCAGGTCCTTGATGGTAGCAGTAAACCTGGTTTCTACTGTGACGTCTACTGCCGTCATGATGGGAACAATGC
Organism: Cherax destructor; assembly: GCA_009830355.1. Lineage (NCBI taxonomy): Eukaryota > Metazoa > Arthropoda > Malacostraca > Decapoda > Parastacidae > Cherax > Cherax destructor. The sequence goes on from WNWK01008940.1 coordinate 39,781, forward strand.
ACGTGTCCAACCTTGCAGCACACATGGCCAAATCAATGAAGTGGGAATGAGCCGAACTACTGATGAAGGAGAGTGATTTACTGAGACCTCGGTGCCTGGAAGCCTAATGATTTCAATTTCAATTTCATTCTTACCACTGCTAATGTTCCAAAGAGACTCTCATTTGTGTTTTCTCAGCAGCAAATGTTACCTGGCATCGTTTTTCCCGGGTTGATATAACTGAAAACTGGTGATTTATGTTCCTGAGAGCAGCTGGTATTTTCTCTATTAGATAAGAAAATGTCAGACTACCGTCATCTGTATAGGCACGTGATTCTAGAATGAGATGAAAAGGTCAATGAGGTAGACATTCCACAACTATGGACCAAACACACTTCCCTGTGGAACACTGACACCGAGTGAGTGTTTTGCTGATTCTGTTCCATTAAGAAGCACTCTTAGAGATCTACCCTGAAGGTAATTACTAAGAAAGTGTAGAGCAGAGCCATATAATAAAGAGATTTAACGAAAGATCAGCAGCAGAGCGACTACCACAAATCACAAACAATTGCCATTTGCCGTGAGATTTTTGTCTCAAGAATTTTGCTAGTGATTGATAGGAGTGACATTGGTCTGGAATCGCCGATTTCTTTCTCTCTCTCTCTCTCTCTCTCTCTCTCTCTCTCTCTCTCTCTCTCTCTCTCTCTCTCTCTCTCTCCCTCTCCTTAGCTTCCTGGAATTCCCTCCTTGCCTTATCCTCCCTCACAAGTAATCTCGCACTAAAACCAGGGTGACACCTGAATCACCAAACCAGTAACTCATGATATTTCATAGTCACGCGGGAGAGAGGAATGTGGGATAGAGGGATAAGTGTGCGAAGGAAAAAAGGGAAGGAAGGATGAAGAAGGGAGAGGAGATGGACTTAGGGATGAAGAGATTAGTGAGAGGAAGGCAAAAAAGAGGAAGGGAGAAAAGAGGTCGGGTGAGAGAGAGAGAGAGAGAGAGAGAGAGAGAGAGAGAGAGAGAGAGAGAGAGAGAGAGAGAGAGAGAGAGAGAGGGAAGGAGGAAGGGAAGGAGAGAGGGAGAGAGAGAAATGTAAGAGGGAAAGATTTGTGTGAGACTGAGGGAAATACCAGGAGTAGGGATGCAGAAACTGAAATAAGAGGCTAGTGTAAGGAGAGTGCAGGAAGAGGGAGAGTGAAGGAATGAAAATAGTGAAAGAGGAGAAATAATGCAGGAGTATTGGTAATGAAGGAAGAGAGGGAGTGTGAGAGAAGCATTGCGAGCAAAGAAGATCGGAAGCGTAAGGCTTCAAGAAATGCTTTATCTTGTGTGCTGCAACACTAGCAGTATCAATGGCAGTAACACTGGCAGCAACACTGGCAGCATCACTGCCAGCAACACTGACAGCAACACTGGCAGCATCAATGGCAGCAACACTGGCAGCAACACTGGCAGCAACATTGGCAACAACACTGGCAGCATCACTGGCAGCAACACTGGCAGCAACATTGGCAGCAACACTGGCAGCATCACTGGCAGCATCACTGGCAGCATCACTGGCAGTATCACTGGCAGTATCACTGGCAGCAACACTGGCAGCATCACTGGCAGCAACACTGGCAGCATCACTGGCAGCAACACTGGCAGCAACACTGGCAGTATCACTGGCAGCAACACTGGCCGCATCACTGGCAGCAACACTGGCAGTATCACTGGCAGCAACACTGGCATCATCACTGGCAGCATCACTGGCAGCAACACTGGCAGCAACATTATAACGACGATATGTTATTTGGCGTTTTGGAGGCGTGGTTGAAATGATAAGGCTTCGGAGGCTTCTTACTTTATTTGTAATAAAGGTGCGGGTAACAGGCTGCGTGTCTGTGGCCATGGCCCAGGGCCATGCCCCTTGCGAGAGGGAGAGGAGTAGGCCTATTGACTGAGTGAAGTCTGGGCGCCAAGTGAGAGTGGGCCAGGGCGGGTCTGGTAGACGTGGGTACGCCTACCAGGCTTGCCCTCTGGCGGAAACTATGGAAACTAGCATGGCACGAAATATGAACTCAGCTGGCAGACAGCATGGGCTGTCTATGCAGACAGTCAGGCTGTCTACAACATTGGCAGCAACACTGGCAGCATCACTGGCAGCAACACTGGCAGTATCACTGGCAGCAACACTGGCAGCATCACTGGCAGCAACACTGGCAGCAACATTGGCAGCAACACTAGCAGCATCACTGGCAGCAACACTGGCAGTATCACTGGCAGCAACACTGGCAGCATCACTGGCACTGCGGCCTGGTCACAGACCGGGCCGCAGGGGCGTTTACCCCTGGAATTCTCTCCAGGTAAACTCCAGGTAAACACTGGCAGCATCACTGGCAACAACACTGACAGTAACACTGACAGCAACACTGGCAACAACACTGGCAGCAACACTGGCAACAACACTGGCAGCAACACTGGCAGCAACACTGGCAACACTTGCAGCAACACTGACAGCAACACTGGCAACAACACTGGCAGCAACACTAGCAGCATCACTGGCAGCAACACTGGTAGCAACACTGGCAGCATCACTGACAGCAACACTGACAACAACACTGACAGCAACACTGACAGCAACACTGGCAGCATCACTGGCAACAACACTGGCAACAACACTGATAGCAAAACTGACAGCAACACTGACAGCAACACTGACAGCATCACTGACAGCATTACTGGCAGCAACACTGGCAGCATCACTGACAGCATCACTGGCAGCATCACTGGCAACAACACTGGCAGCAACACTGACAACAACACTGGCAGCAACACTGACAGCAATACTGGCAGAATCACTGGCAATAACACTGACAGCCACACTGACAACAACACTGGCAGCATCACTGGCAGCATAACTGGCAACAACACTGGCAACAACACTGACAGCAACACTGACAACAACACTGGCAACAACACTGGCAGCATCACTGGCAACAACACTGGCAGCATCACTGACAACAACACTGGCAACAACACTGACAGCAACACTGACAACAACACTGGCAGCAACACTGACAGCAACACTGGCAGCATCACTGGCAACAACACTGACAGCAACCCTAGCAGCATCACTGGCATCAACACTGGCAGCAACACTGGCAGCAACACTGGCAGCAACACTGACAGCAACACTTGCAGCATCACTGGCAACAACACTGGCAACAACACTGACAGCAACACTGGCAGCAACACTGGCAGCATCACTGGCAGCAACGCTGGCAGCATCACTGGCAGCAACACTAGCAGCATCACTGGCAGCATCACTGGCAGCAACACTGGCAGCATCACTGGCAGCAACACTGACAGCATCACTGGCAACAACACTGGCAACAACACTGACAGCAACACTGGCAACAACACTGGCAACAACACTGACAGCAACACTAGCAGCATCACTGGCATCAACACTAGCAGCAACACTGGCAGCATCACTGGCAGCAACACTAGCAGCAACACTGGCAGCATCACTGGCAGCAACACTGGCAGCAACACTGGCAGCATCACTGGCAGCAACACTAGCAGCAACACTGGCAGCATCACTGGCAGCAACACTGGCAGCATCACTGGCAGCAACACTAGCAGCATCACTGGCAGCATCACTGGCAGCAACACTGGCAGCATCACTGGCAGCAACACTGGCAGCATCACTGGCAACAACACTGGCAACAACACTGACAGCAACACTGGCAACAACACTGGCAACAACACTGACAGCAACACTAGCAGCAACACTGGCAGCATCACTGGCAGCAACACTAGCAGCAACACTGGCAGCATCACTGGCAGCAACACTAGCAGCATCATTGGCAACAACACTAGCAGCAACACTGGCAGCAACACTGGCAGCATCACTGGCAGCAACACTGGCAGCATCACTGGCATAAACACTGGCAGCAACACTGACAGCAACACTGGCAGCATCACTGGCAGCATCACTGACAGCATCACTGGCAGCAACACTGGCAGCATCACTGGCAGCAACACTAGCAGCATCACTGGCAGCAACACTGGCAGCATCACTGGCAGCAACACTAGCAGCATCACTGGCATCAACACTGGCAGCAACACTGGCAGCATCACTGGCAGCAACAGTAGCAGCATCACTGGCATCAACACTGGCATCAACACTGGCAGTAACACTAGCAGCAACACTGGCAGCAACACTGGCAGCATCACTGGCAGCAACAGTAGCAGCATCACTGGCATCAACACTGGCATCAACACTGGCAGTAACACTAGCAGCAACACTGGCAGCAACACTGGCAGCATCACTGGCAGCAACAGTAGCAGCATCACTGGCAGCAACACTAGCAGCAACACTGGCAGCAACACTGGCAGCAACACTAGCAGCAACACTGGCAGCAACACTGGCAGCATCACTGGCAGCAACAGTAGCAGCATCACTCACCTAATCTTGGGTCCTCCTTCAACCAGCCACCATCATACACAAACAGATCACGACTCGCATAGGCTGATTTTTTTCCTTATAAATATATTAACATAAGCAATTTCTCATCCATTCCAGCTATTTGCATTTTATATCTCCTGTATTTTGGCATTTCCATATTAATATGTCATGGAGGACTTCATTACAATTTTTTGTGTTCCGGATGTATTCCGTAATTTATTTTTATGTAAGTATCATCATAACAGAGAGAGAGAGAGAGAGAGAGAGAGAGAGAGAGAGAGAGAGAGAGAGAGAGAGAGAGAGAGAGAGAAGAGACAGACAGACAGAGACAGACAGACAAACAGACAGACAGACAGACAGACAGACAGACAGACAGGCAGACAGACAGAGATTAAGAAAGTGAGTAAGAGTAGAGAGTGAGTCAACAAAGTAACACAAGGGATAATAACCCTGTCTAGCCCCTGCAAAAAAAAGTCTAAATTCTGTTCACCTTCTCTAAAATCCCTGACATTTGCTTCTCAGCTGGAGTGTTGACGTCATATGGGGGTCATGATGACCTCTCGGGTGACCTGGGGTGCTCCTGGGTCACAGCCGTGACCAACATTAAAAGTAATTCACTGGGGGAAGATATTCGCGTATATTAGGATCGATGGTTGTATGTTACGATGGTATGACCATTTATTAAAATTTGTCGCAATTTAAATTGACTGAAAAAAATATTAATGGTGGCTTATGCGTATAAAAGGACACAGAGCCAAATGATACCGTCGCTCATCTCCCTGTAACACTTAAAAAACTCATCGCAATAGGCACTGTGATTCTTGACATTAGGAGGCCTACCTTCCTTCCTCCCCTGAGTTGACTTACACAAGTGGATCCAAACTGGAAGCGGAACAGTTTTTTTGAGTACCGAAGAAGTATTAATGGATCGGTATCTTTTGAATATATCGCACCTCCCCGTTTACTCATAGTGTGTATGTACTGTATGTATGTATGTATGTATCTTTATATATTCTGTGATATTATAATAAAAAAAATCCTAAATCATTACGTCATATCATGACCTCTTTAGCTGGAATAAGGAAGCAATAACACTTGCCACTGAGGTAGTTTAGGAAAATGGTTGACACCTTAATCTTTTTGTATTGTATCTTTTACCTACAGCTATTGCTCAGCCATTTCATTTCCTAGTCACCAGTGATTTCCCAGACAACAGTCATTCCCCAACCGCCAGCTATTTCCTACCCATCAGTCATTCCCCAGCCACCAGTCATTCCCCGTCCTCCAGTCATTTCCCAGCCACCAGTCATTCCCCAGCCACCAGTCATTCCCCAGCCACCATTCATTCCCCATCCACCAGTCATTTCCCAGCCACCAGTCAATCCCCAGCCACCAGTCATTCCCCATCCTCCAGTCATTTCCCAGCCACCAGTCATTTCCCCCCGCCACCAATCATTTCCGAAGCAGCCACCAGCAGTTATGATCACACTAAGCCATTAGACCACACTGGTAACTTACACGACCTAACATTACATTGTTTTTTATACTGACACTGAAGCTCTTCCATCTTGCCCTTGGTCGTGGACGACCCCGACACAGCTATTATCCCTCAAGACGTGCAGCCATCATCAGTAACACTGGCAATAAACTCATTCCATCAGCAATCATTTATTCCTGTACTGACTCATACTTCTGAGGCTTACTCTTGTTAGTTTCATTGTAACCTATTATTATTATATTCAGTGGGAAGCACTGAACCCACTGGTGACCATTCGGTACCACTTGTTCAGGAGTCATTCATAACACGGTACCACTTTTTCAGGAGTCATTCACAGCTTGTGTAACACGGTACCACTTGTTCAGGAGTTATTCACAGATTGTATAACACGGTACCACTTGTTCAGGAGTCATTCACAGCTTGTGTAACACGGTACCACTTGTTCAGGAGTTATTCACAGATTGTATAACACGGTACCACTTTTTCAGGAGTCATTCACAGCTTGTGTAACACGGTACCACTTGTTCAGGAGTCATTCAACGCTTGTGAATGTTTTTCCATTTACTGTAAACTGTAACACTATAAAAAGAATTCTAGTACTGTGGGAAAACAAGAAATAGCAACAAATATGTTATGATGCAGAGGTAATATCTGTTTTGGTTTTCCATTTTAATGTATTCTCATCTTAAATGCATGAGGAAAGGTGAAATATTTCATAGAGATATAAACATCCATAAAATATAATATATATATATATATATATATATATATATATATATATATATATATATATATATATATATATATATATATATATATATATATATATATATATATATTTTTAACACATCGGCCGATTCCCACCAAGGCAGGGTGGCCCGAAAAAGAAAAACTTTCATCATCATTCACTCCATCACTGTCTTGCCAGAGGGGTGCTTTACACTACAGTTATATATATATATATATATATATTCCTTTCAATGAAAAAAGAGCCACAAAAAAAAATTAGATATATATTTTCCTTGATTATTTCGTAAAGATGATATTTAGTATTGATGTTTTAGTTATTTCTTTGTAATTTACTATTTATATTGTTACATCAATATAATGTTATACTTCACTCATTTTTTTCTATCCCCAACACACCATTATCCTTTAAGTATTTGGTTCCTTTTTAGCAGGTGACATATACAATGGTGACATATACAATGGTGACATATACAATGGTGACATATACAATGGTAACATATACAATGGTGACATGTACAATGGTGACAAATACAATGGTGACATATACAATGGTGACATATACAATGGTGACATATACAATGGTGACATATACAATGGTGACAAATACAATGGTGACAAATACAATGGTGACATATACAATGGTGACATATACAATGGTGACATACAATGTTGACATATACAATGGTGACATATACAATGGTGACATGTACAATGGTGACAAATACAACGGTGACATATACAATGGTGACATATACAATGGTGACATGTACAATGGTGACATATACAATGGTAACATATACAATGGTGACATATACAATGGTGACATATACAATGGTGACAAATACAATGGTGACATATACAATGGTGACATATACAATGGTGACATATACAATGGTGACATGTACAATCGTGACATGTACAATGGTAACATGTACAATCGTGACATGTACAATGGTGACATGTACATTAGGAGGCAGGAGTCCACAGCATCCCGTATGCGGATGTGGCCAAGTTTACATAAGAGTTACTGCTAAGAGTCTTCCCATACTCCTAAAAGAATACCCATACACAAGTACGCAGCCTTAAAAATGGATAATAACAAAAACACTCATATATAAAACCGCAGCACCCACTTCCATATCATGACGAAGGACTGAGCCAGACTACTGTTTAAAAAAAAAATGACCAGACTAAACGTAGATGTTTGGAGTCTTCGACAAATAAATTAACACCATAAAACAAAATTGTAGAATGTTCACTTTGGCGACTTTCATAGCATGGGCCAGTAGGCCTGTTGCAGTGTAATGCTCAGCATATGTACACCTGACTACCAGCCCTGGATGCTGTATAAAAGCTGTAATTTCTCTCATTGTTTTACGTACTTCAGTGTGATCTTGGGTATGTGACAGCATAAAAGAGCCTCAAATACTGAGAGAGACTGCATGCTCACTATGGTCTTTAATGAATCACCTGAAATTCTTACACCATAGTGGGTTGATGTTTTGGTATGAAACGTATCAACAGTTGATGCTTCGACAAGAAACATTTTGACAGCTAATCTTTTAACAAGTAAGATCTTTTAGGTGGTGATTCAACAAAGTACATCTTGATAATCAAGGTTCTGCCAGATAACATCCTGAGAGATTCTTTAAGTTTGAACTTTTTCTTTTGTTACCACATTATCTTCCTTGATTGACAGTGTCTTATTAGGCATTGCAAAAGTGTGCAAGTGTATGTTGACAGCTGGTAGACTCAGATAATAGTTACAGACACACGATGAATTCAAAAGAAACACCAAATAAACGATAATTTCATAAATGCTCTAGTGTCATATTAATTTTCTTTAGAGAGACAGCGTCAGGTAACGTGAAATAAAATAAGATTTTTCACCATGTCATAAAAATAAAAAAAAGTTGTCAGGGAGGCACTAGAGACCGAACTTTTTTTTTTTTTTTTTTTTTTTTTATATTTTATTAGAAACACATATATACATAACAATCCAATAAATGCCCAAAAATAATCAGGCTCATATAAACAAAAACAAGCAAACAGAACAGGAATAAACACATCAGTCTATATATCCTATAATAAGAACCCGTGCCAAAAGCACAAACAAAAAATGTCCATCCTACTACCCAATCCTAGCTAAGTTTTTCTATACAATAACATAACACACTGTCAATGAAACTGAACATACATTGTCTCAAAAACACCACAAAATTTAACCGCTGGTTACATATTTTACTTCTTCCCTACCACAAAAACGCAGTACATAGGCATGAAATAAAATAAAACCTTAAACTTTCTGCCTATAAAACAGGTGTTACACAATAACACAAAAACAACTGACCCCCGAAACAAGGGTCACACCACAACATCTTAAATAAGAAATACATTAACATCAAGCCATCACTACCGTAGACAACACTGTCTACAACACAACGTCACATTCCCACACCGGATAATAAGACCACACAAAACACATTTGTGTTGCATACATATACAAACACTAGAAAAACCCAAAAATAGCAGAAGCTGCTCCTGTATAATTCAAACAAAAGTTAGGAACACATACAGAATACAATACTAAAAACGTTAAACTTAAGACAAACATAGCAAAACATCAACTTTATCCTACATGAATTGCCACAGATACCTGGGACAACTTCACCCAAGCACACCTGCACACTGTCGGTTGTCTAACACCTAATACCTCCTAACCTCAAACCTGCCACATAAATGCAAAACGCCAGCACATCACCACCGACAAACCCTACTACTTTAACTTTAGATTACACTACTACATCCTAGAGGAAAACCCCATGCGTCCATGACCCCTATGACCCCCCCCCAACCAACATCACTCCAAGTCTGAGTCAACACACACCTGAACATTTACCTACAACCCCATCCCCGAAACGTCCAAAAATCGGACACCCACGATACCACCCCGTCCCAACCCATCCTAGCTTCAACCCTGTATACCCACGCCTAACCAACCACACATCAATCAACCATACTATACCCTAGTCAACCCCTTCCGGATATACCCAACCTCCCCCCCCCCCACTCGACCAGTCCCCTCGAATGGTTCCTACGTCATCCCCAAAACCTTAAAAGGGACACCACCGTCATCGTTCTATAACCCTCTGAGAAAGCTTCAACCCAAGTTCTCCCATACAAACCCTGATTCCTACATTTCGTCCTGTAAAAATGTGCCGCCAAGGCACGAACCCGCCTCCCACCCACTACCTCGCGCATACCCCACGACACATATATGAAATCAACCACCAGGTACATTAAACTTCTACGTACATTTTCCTCAAACCCACCAATATCCAGGCTTAAAGCCCCTAACATCGAAAGCCCACACCCACCTACACTCCTCATGACTCGTCCAAACCATTCCCGTACCCCGCCTAAATCTTCACAAAAATACACCGCATGGTACGACGTATCCAAAAGCCCACATCTCAAACAAGTACCCTCACTCGCTAAACCCATTAAAAACAATTGCGCTTTAGAAGCCAAGATTCCATGTAGGAATCGAAAAACCGTCTCCTAACCCTCGCCCTCAGCCTCAACTTCCGGAAACCTACCCAAGTCTCCGCCAATTATACTTTGGGTACTCTGCTACCCCTTGCACTATACCCCCGCCTCCCCAAGCTTGTCCAAAACCCCCACCCAAAACCCCTTGGCTCTCTGACAACTAGTAAAACTCTCAACATTGCCTCACATAAACTCAGGTCACGTCCACTCCACCACCTCCGTACCTCACGCATGACCACTCCCACCCGCTTACCCCCCACCCCTCCCTCCTCCACATATCTCTGCTTTACATATATTCCTATAAGCCTCCTATGTAAGGGTATCAACCCCAAACCTCCCTTACTAACCGGCGTCATGACAACCTCCTTATTAAGCCAATGTCTACCAAAACCCCATATATACCGCAACACTCTCCGCTGTAATAATTCAACATCTCTCCCCACGAGTGGGTATACCCTTGCCACATGACACAATTTACTATACAGTAAAACATTCACTACCATAACCCTCTGCATTAACGTCACATCTCCCGGTCTCCATCCACTCATTCGCGCATTGTCGCCGTTACCACCTTAGAAGAATTTTCATCCCTCGCCCTACTCGCATCATTACAATAAATTATCCCACAAATTTTCAAGCACTCAACAACATGCCAACCATACCTCTTCCCCAAGTCCCCCCCACCCACGTCCCCACCTCTAACAATTTAGATTTCACCCTGTTAATCCGCATCCCGTAGCTGCCCCAAAACACTTATAATCCTCCCTATAGCATCTAACCCCCTCCCACCCACCTACGAGAATTGTTGTGTCATCAACATAACCCACATTCCTGATGCACAACCAGGTACCTGACCCTCCTCCCCTACCCCCTTCGATACTAACCTATAAAAGGATCCTGTAAGCATGCAAACAGAATTAGCGACAAAGGGCACCCCTGCGCAAACCCCGCTTCATGTCCACCACGTTTCCCACCCTTCCATTCAATTGAACCCGCACCAAAGCCCCCTCATACAACGTTTGAACCCAACCCACTACTTCATTCCCAAAACCCTGCTTACGAAAGAAGTCAAATAACATATTCTATCCACACTGTCATAAGCCGTTTCCCAATCAAGCCCTAAAACCCCACCCCCCTCTCGACCCTCGATGAATGACCTAATCCTACCATGCCCATTCCCCATACACCTCCCCGGTATCCCATACTGACCACGTTCTATGATAGAATCCAAAACCTTTTTAACCCTATTACCCAAAATCCTTGCAAAGATTTTGTAATCTGCACATAAAAGTGAAATAGCTCTGTAATCCCTAATCGTTTCCACCAATTTCCCCTTAGGCACTAAAACCACAACTCCAGTGCGCTGATCCTCACCCATATACCTTACTTCCTTCAAACGATTGAAACCTTTTGTCAAACATTCCTTCAACACTCCCCAATGTTGAACATAAAAATCCTAGGTAATCCATCGACTCCGGCGCTTTACCCATCTGCATCCCCTTCACTGCGAACCACACTTCCTCCTCAGTTATACTACCCTCCATCCTTTCCCCCTCCTCACTAATCCCTACCTGTATACCCTCCAAAACTTCCTCTTTCGCCTCCACCTCCTCCAACCTAAGGTCTAGATACCGCCGAAACCAAACATCCACAAACCCGCTCATACCCTCTGTCGACCTCAGTACCTGTCCCTCCATATACCCACCCAACTCCTCGTGTACCTTCAATGACGTCATCGTCATACCCTGCCTCCTCTTTCGAAAACCACGCAAGACAGTCAAAGACGGTTTGTCCCCCCACAGCACATCCTCAATACCTGCCCTCACTCTGAGAGCCTGGAATCTCTCATTCTGTATATCCTTCAACTGGCCCCTCAAAACCTCTATGTCCTCCAGCGAGTAACCCGCCCCCCCCACATAACAATCCCGCAACTGCCCCTCCAAATACCTCTGCAGGCCATAATGCAATCTCGCCTGCTCTCTACCTTCACGTTTATAAAAATCCTGAATACCCACTTTCGCCACTCCATTCCACCAACCCACCACATCTTCCCGGTCCTTCCCATCATTCCACATCCCCTCCACCACTCCTCAAAACTCCTCCTACACAGTTCCCCTGCAATAAGCCCACGTTAAGCTTCCAATAACTAGCATACGTTCTAACAGCTCCCTCCCATCCCAACACTGCCAACACACCCCTGTGAGTCGGAAAACCCAACATCAACGCAATCCACGCCTTCCACTATAACATCCTCGACACATACACACGATCGAGTCTTGCAGCATAGCCCCTACGTATGAACGTATGTTCTATATGCCACCCACCGCCCCCTACCACATCTCTGACTCCTGCCGCACCCAAAACATCACGCAAAACCCCCAACTCACACCCCGCCCCTCTCAGTTCCACATCCCTCTTCCTAATCACACAATTCCAATCCCCTGCGATAATAGTCACAACCGGCAACCCACGTAAGAAATATATCAACTCCTCTCTCACAAATTCTTCCTTAGTTTTTCTACAACTTATAGCCGGCATATAAACTCCCACTATACACACTCTGACATTCCCCCATAAACCCTCAACCCTTACCACTCTCCCCCCCCTCTTCCCATGCCAACAACCGAAAGGGACTGGTCACACGTATTTCTATAGCCACCCCTCCCTTGAAACTACCCGCACTACCCGCATAAACTGTAAACCCACTTAACGTCAAATCTCTCCCCATCCTATAATTATGCTCTTGCAATATACACACATCCACATTTAAACGTCTTAATGTCACCTCTACCCATTTACGTTTGACCTCCGCTCGGAGGCCATTTACATTCATCGTTAAACACCTGAAAAGAACGCAGGGAGCTTTCCTCTACTTTTCAACTTCCTCGTCACTACCGACTTTCCCTTACTAATGCTCTCTTCCTCTACTGACACTCCCAGTACTTGCCTGTCTGCTTTCCTGTCCCTCCCTCCCTCTCTACCCTTGACACTCCCCCGTCCCCCTTTTGCCACCTCCACCCAGGCCTTCTTGCACACCTGTTGCCCAGGTGTTAGGACATCGTCCTCAACTAGACCACTAGGCCTTTTCCTGGAGTCCCCTGTAGCCTCCATAGCCTCACAATCCTCTCCCCTGTGCACTTCTACACCAACCTCCTGGACCTGAAGACAAGGCCCACTCTCTGAGACGCCCATCACACTCGTCTCACTCTCGTCCCTCCTCACATCTGATCCTAAGTCCACCACACCATGCTGTGTGCCCTCACACACAGGACTGTCCAACAACAGTGGAAAATACTCCAAAAGCGGCTCAGACAAAACCAAGTTCACACCTTCCGGCAGAGCCACTTCCTCCGTCTCTGCTGTCTCGCCATCCTGGGTCACCTGTGACAACGTTAGTACACGCTCATCCTCCTTATCAACAATGTCACTCCATTGTCCACTTGGCACCACGCTCATATTCTTCTGTGGCGACTCATCCATAGCATCCACGACCACCACGTCATCCTTCCTCATACCATCAGCAGCTCCATGTCTCTGATGGCCCATCCGACGATCACATGCTGCCGCCACATGTCCAGGTAATCCACACAGGCGACACGTTCGAACTTGGCCTGCGTAAGTCACATAGACCTGCTGTCGGAACTCATCCATCATGACGTAAGAAGGTATCTGACGTTTGAGCGTCATTTTCAAAGAAAATGAACCTTCTTGCAGCCCGGCATAAGTCCCCTGTGCCCACCGTCCCACAGTTGCTGCATGGACGTCACCAAATTGACTGAAGACGTTTCGCACATCAACATCCAATGCTTCGAACGGCACGTTTCGGATCCGTATATAAGTGTAGTACCGTGACACATCTCGAAGCCGTACCTCTAATCCCGTGTTGGCGACAATCCTCTTCTCCTGATACGTTTCAACCACTCGCTCATATGCGCTGGCCACTGCAAACTTGACAAACATCCTCGACGAACCATTGAGAGAAATTCCAAATAATTCTTCAATGAATATCCCTAAAGAATCCCTCAAAATAGCTGGGAGGAGAACATCTGCGTTGCTTGGGTAAATCGCGCCCTGCAACACTTCAATACAGACAGTATTGACACGTCGTCTGTAGCGCTCCACCATGTTGATGAAAACTACCAGTTCTCAACTCCACCGCTAGGGACCAAAAACAAGCACACCCACACTCCGCAAAGGCTGGGCAGCGAATTCCCAGAAGTACTTGTAGCCAAGCCGAAGCCTGGCCACTACAACATCAGTCAGTCTGTTCACATTGCAAGTTGCTCCATAAACATACTTGTGGGGAATTGTGGGAGATAAATCTATCTGGGACACCGTCAATAGCAATAAACAAACTCCCAGGGAGATGACCGACTAGTATAATTTTACCACAGTCATTCCCTTTAAGGTATGTGAGAACTTTACCCGCTCCTGGCCGCACACAAGGGGTACCTTCAATATTCTCACGTTAGCCCACTGCACTCTGGACCAGTATAAATAAATCTGAGTAGATAATATTAATAATTATGGTATGATTAAATTTAAGTGGACTGTATAGGTTATGGGCGACTGATCAAATAGGACAGGTAGAGAACACACAATTAAGTTAACATGACCATCACTCACCTAATTAACAGCATCCTAGTGGTGCATGGTAGATCGTTGACCTAGCTAAAGTACATCTACTGTGCGTAACAATATTATTGGCCAACAATAAAGACGACATAAGATTACTTAGCTTTAGATAAGGGAGACGTTTCATTGATGACGTCCTCCTGCGATCTGATTCGATCGCGATGGTAAGAGTTGTCCCGTCGAGTCAAGGAAGGTTAATTTCCGTGAACTCTTATACGCCCACGAGACCGGGCGTTAGTTAACATGTGGTTGGTCGGGGTAGCGATTCAGATCCTCTCACTATTCTGATCTTATATTGTTTATACGTATAACTTTACATACTACGTATATCCTGGCTTAATGCCCCACTAGTTTATACACATTCACCGTCTCGATACTTGGATTTCGAGTAGATAACTTGCGATATGTTAGTTCATCTCTTCCGCAGCCAACATGGCGGTCGGGGTATGGTGTACCCAAGCTAGACCCGCCCGGTACAATCACCCCCTGATTTTTTACAACTCGGTTTCACTATATTCACCATTTCACAAAGTTCATCGAACATATTTCAGTCTCTTCTAAGACGAAAGACCCCCAGCATCAGGGGTTATGACTTTATCCTGTCGTATGGTCGCTTCACTGAGTTCAAATAGGCCTATGCGGACATACCATGCCGGCGCCATTCGCTATTTCCACAATTACTGTCCTATTACTGGACCTCTTGGACCGATTGTCCCACTTTATATTCACCGCGTCACTGGATACTCCTCCACATTATGAAAGGAGGTAATTAAATCCGGTTTGGCGGCCGGAATCTCCAAATTCGGCAGGCCATCCCATCACCTCAAATCCCGGGTGTAGGCTGCGTTTCCACTGCCCACTCCCCTCTCTGCCGCCTCCCTGCCCTGCTTCTTCCCGCTGGTATGATGGTTCTCTATTCATAACCCCCATGAACTTAAACTCCCAGCAGTACATTAAGGATATCTGTTCATATTGGAAAGTTTATCAATTACAACTGCCCCACACTGCGGCCGGGCAGAGTTCGTTGTTAGACGATTCAAATTGTATCTCGTAAATTTTTGCAACTATTTTGCACGTACACAATCTTGCTGTTTTTCGTTACGAATTCACTGCAAGGATACCTCATTATCAGACCAAATTATGGTGTTGCTAATATTTATCTCCGGCAATTTACTCCGTAAATAATCAGCTAATTTGACACCAACATAAATGGCGGTTAATTCCAACTGAGGTAAAGTACGTAATTTAATTGGAGCCACTTTAGTTTTAGACATGACAAGAGAAATGTCTTTATTGCATTAAAGATAAGCGACTGCTCCATATGCTAATTTAGAAGCATCGCAAAAAATGTGGAGTGTATTTTCCACTCCAGGGTGTGTTACACACCGCGGGAACTCCAACATTGGAAATTTCTCATAATCACCAATTAATTCTTCCCACCTGTTAACGAATTCCTCAGGTAGGGTTTCATCCCAAGCACACTTCTGCTTCCATGCCTCTTGTACCAATAATTTCCCTCGGATTGTAAGAGGCGCCACTAAGCCTAGTGGATCGAAACATTTTGAAACTTTAGCAAGCAGGGTTCTCTTCGTTAATTTCTTGGGCACACTATAATTATTAGGCTTTAACGATATCAAGTCTCTTTCAGTATCCCAAGTCAGTCCCAATACATTGCTACACCCAGATACTTCATCTCCGGGATTCTCTTTATTTATTCGGTCCTTTAACCTGGACGAATTACTGTTCCACTCCCTGAGAGGCATATTTGCACCTTGCATTATGCCATTAGCCCCTTCCTCTTCAGTTGACGTCACACCCAGGAAATTGTCCACATAGAATTGTTTACTCATTATTTCACTCAGTGGACCACCTGTACGTTTAAGATGCGCATTTATCGTCCCCTGAAGTAAGAACGGACTAGAAGTAGCCCCAAATAAGACACTTCTGAATCTGAAAGTTTTCAGCGGACTAAGTGGATTGCTAGGATCCTCTGGCCACAGAAATCTTGTGTAATCCCGATCCGTCTCTTGCAATCCCACTCTCAGGAAAGCTTTACTTATGTCTGCCGTAAAGGCATAACTATTAACTCTGAAATTCAATAACACATCTCCCAATTTCTCCGTCAGCGACGGACCTGTCATCAAACAATCATTCAAACTAGGTACATTTTTATTACCCCTGGCACTACAATTAAACACGATCTTCAAAGGAGTGGTTTTGGAATCCTTCTTCACTCCGTGATGAGGTAAGTAGTGGTCATAAATATTGGCTTGCTCATGGGGTACCTCCTCTATGAACTGATTATTTAACTGTTCATTAATTATTGTATTATAAGCAGTCAACAATTCTGGTGTCTTACTCAATTCGTGGAGCTGGGCCTTTAACTGACCATACGCCATCCGGTAATTAGTGGGCAGTTCCGGATGGTTTAGCTTCCATGGGAGTCGCACCCAGTATTGTCCAGACTCAAATTTAACATCCTTCAGGTATTGTTCCTGAGTGAAGGAATCATCTGGACTTTCTTCATTTACATTAATCCCAATACTGTCCAGTTCCCACAATTTACGCACTGGTTTAACAGCATCCTCTATAGAAGAATATTTAAACTGGGGTGGCGTTTCGTGCGTAAGACACACAGTAACTGCATTTATGGCTTCCTCCAGTCATTCATTACTGAGAGGAAGCTGGCCATAAATGACATAGCCTGCACCCGTGTTGAGAAGAGTGACTCCGCACCTCTTCGTCATACCCTTCACAAAGGCTGCATAATAGTCGCTGCCTATCAAAACACTTACTGGTCCCACGGAGTCATTCCTTACTACGGAGGGTACCAGTTTCACATTAGTCTCCCTGGGCTTGCCAGCCACACTAACTCCATTAAGTTCAGCCTATGGTTATAGGATCAATAACCGCTGAGGGTACAAATTAAATAGACCCTTTATTATTCATGGGCTTGCCACCACACTAACTCCATTAAGTTCAGCCATGGTTGTAGAATTAATAACCGCTGGGGGTACAAATTAAATAGACCCTTTATTATTCATGGGCTTGCCAGCCACACTAACTCCATTAAGTTCAGCAATGGTTATAGGATTAATAACCACTGCTGTCACAAATTAAATAAATTGTTTATAAAGGTGATTCTCACACCTTACTCTTGCACAAATCGTAGCAACGCCTGTGCTTGCAATTAATTGGACTAATTACTGTCCACCACACAATTAATTAACTGTGTACTCTATACTCACTTCCTACGATCAGTCACTTATTTATTAAATAATTAATTCAATAATGATTAATTCACTAATCACATCCGGTTCAGGACGGACCAACGGGCGCTGTGGGGAATTGTGGGAGATAAGTCTATCTGGGACACCGTCAATAGCAATAAACAAACTCCCAGGGAGATGACCGACTAGTATAATTTTACCACAGTCATTCCCTTTAAGGTATGTGAGAACTTTACCCGCTCCTGGCCGCACACAAGGGGTACCTTCAATATTCTCACATTAGCCCACTGCACTCTGGACCAGTATAAATAAATCTGAGTAGATAATATTAATAATTATGGTATGATTAAATTTAAGTGGACTGTATAGGTTATGAGCGACTGATCAAATAGGACAGGTAGAGAACACACAATTAAGTTAACATGACCATCACTCACCTAAACAGCATCATAGTGGTGCATGGTAGATCGTTGACCTAGCTAAAGTACATCTACTGTGCGTAACAATATTATTGGCCAACAATAAAGACGACATAAGATTACTTAGCTTTAGATGAGGGAGACGTTTCATTGATGACGTCCTCCTGCGATCTGATTCGATCGCGATGGTAAGAGTTGTCCCGTCGAGTCAAGGAAGGTTAATTTCCGTGAACTCTTATATGCCCACGAGACCGGGCGTTAGTTAACATGTGGTTGGTCGGGGTAGCGTTTCAGATCCTCTCACTATTCCGACCTTATATTGTTTATACGTATAACTTTACATGCTATGTATATCCTGGCTTAATGCCCCACTAGTTTATACACATTCACCGTCTCGATACTTGGATTTCGAGTAGATAACTTGCGATATGTTAGTTCATCTCTTCCGCATCCAACATGGCGGTCGGGGTATGGCGTACCAAAGCTAGACCCGCCCGGTACAATCACCCCCTGAATTTTTACAACTCGGTTTCACTATATTCACCATTTCACAAAGTTCATCAAACATATTTCAGTCTCTTCTAAGACGAAAGACCCCCAGCATCAGGGGTTACAACTTTATCCTGTTGTATGGTCGCTTCACTGAGTTCAAATAGGCCTATGCAGACATACCATGCCGGCGCCATTCGCTATTTCCACAATTACTGTCCTATTACTGGACCTCTTGGACCAATTGTCCCACTTTATATTCACCGCATCACTGGATACTCCTCCACATTACGAAAGGAGGTAATTAAATCCGGTTTGGCGGCCGGAATCTCCAAATTCGGCAGGCCATCCCATCACCTCAAATCCCGGGTGTAGGCTGCGTTTCCACTGCCCACTCCCCTCTCTGCCGCCTCCCTGCCCCGCTTCTTCCCTCTGGTATGATGGTTCTCTATTCATAACCCCCATGAACGTTAAACTCCCAGCGGTACATTAAGGATATCTGTTCATATTGGAAAGTTTATCAATTACAACTTTCGGAAAATACCAATATTTTCCACAATACTTATCTATGTTCATGTTATCGTAGTGGGTTATAGATCTACTCAGGCTTCTAACTGCATTCCTATAGCTATCATTTTCATGATTTATTTCTCTCCTAATATTATTCCTAATGCTAGACACAGATATACCAAAGTTATATTCTACATTCTCCTTATGGGTGCTCTTCTTGGCTAACATATCAACTTTATCATGAAGGAGTAATCCAATGTGTGACGGAATCCATAGCAAATGTACATTAATTCCTTTGTCCCTGATTTTTTAGTATCTATACCTGGCTTCTCCAATGAGCATGCTGTAAGAGTCATTATATGAGTCAAGAGCCTTCAATGATGACATAGAATCAGTAATGATGATAGAGTCAAGCTCAGTGTAATAAGTGTGAGTCAAGAGCCTTCAATGATGACATAGAATCAGTAATGATGATAGAGTCAAGCTCAGTGTCATAAGTTAGCTTTAGTGCCATTAGGATTGCAAACAATTCAGTTTGCAATGTAGACGCTCAGTTGTTAATTATTATGCCTAGTTCAAAAAAATTATTATTGTTCTTAACTAAGGAGGTGGCAACCAGAGCAGATGCAGCCCTGCCAGAAGACTCCTGTTTAGATCCATCAGTGTATATAACTTGAGATAACTTATTACTACCAGCTAGGCGAGAAATTTCTTCTTGAGCAGTTGCTTTAACAAGTGATTTAAGGAAGGGATTACTAGCAATGAGCTTCTTGGGAGGGACTTGCAGGTATGTGATATTAAATGAACACATCTTCCATGGAGGGGTGAAATGCTCTTGTTGCCTACAGTGATACAATTCATGCAGGTTGTAAAACTTAATGTAATTGCATGTTTTCACAATCCATTTAGATCTGTGAGTATTTACTTCTAGACATTTAGTAAGATTCATTGTGACAGTGTCTGGTTCATTTCTTAACATTCTAATACCAAGTACAGTGTTAATCTCAACAATCCTATCACTGATACTAGTAATACCAAGCTCCTTCCTCATATTAAGAACCTTTGTAGATTTGGGACA
Organism: Cherax destructor; assembly: GCA_009830355.1. Taxonomy (NCBI): domain Eukaryota; kingdom Metazoa; phylum Arthropoda; class Malacostraca; order Decapoda; family Parastacidae; genus Cherax; species Cherax destructor. Next base: position 60,374 of record WNWK01008940.1, read on the forward strand.
GCCAAGAATAATTTTCAGAGCTTCATTTTGCATTAACTCCAAGGGTCGGAGAGAACTTTCTCGAGCTAAGCCACCCTGGTCACTGTGATGGCTCCCTCTGATAAACTCACCCCTCAGAACCCACTCACGCTCTGGACCAGTACAAATAAGTCTGAATAGATAATTATAATAATTATGGTATGGTTAATTTTAAGTGGACTGTATAGTTTTAGATATAGGATATAGGACTGATTGAGGAGAAGGAGAGAGCACAATCAATTAACATCCACTCACCCTTCATCTGCGTCTTGGGTGTTCACTGGAGATCGTTGACCTAACTAAGGTACATATACCTATTATAACAATCCTATCGGCCGACAACAGACTGCTACAAAAGACAAGTACTTAGCTGTATGTGAGGGAGTCATCTGCTTTGTTGACGTTCCCTCGCACAGTAGCGATTATACTGCCGGCAACGACGATGGTATGGGTTGTCCCGCTGAGTCAAAGAAGATTAATTTCCTTGATCTCTCTTATGCCAATGGGACCGGGCGTTTACTTAACATGCGGTTGATCGGGAGTAGCGATTCATCTCCTCTCGCTATTTCCCATTATTACAGTTTATACGTATAATTTTAAACACTATGTACATTATGACTTAATGCCCCACTAGTTTATACACATTCACAGTCTCTATACCGAAATTCAGAGTCGATGAGTGGAGATGGAAATGACCATCTCTTCCATATCCAACATGGCGGTCCCGGATAGCGTCCCTTCACTAGCCGCACCCGGTACATTCACTTCCAGTTATTTATAAATCTGCTTCACTAGATTCACGTCTCACCGTATTCATTAAGTATATTCCAGTCTCTTCTATTACGAAAATCACCCAGAATCAGGGTTTACGACCGTATCTTGTCGTGTCTTCGCATCACTAGCGCCCAAATTAGGCCTAAATCTCGATACCCCATTAAGTCGGGGGCCACACATTATTTCACCAAATTGTCGCCCGAATATTGGACTTTCCGGACCGAATGTCCCACGAATTACGCATCGCACACTTTGATATCACTTCATATTACGAAGCGATGCCATTAAGTCCGGTCAGGTTGACGCAATCGCCAAATTCCCAAGAGCATTTCGCCCCGATATCTTGGGTCTATACCTCTCCACATGTGACTCGTGCCCTCAGCCCAGCCTACCGCGATCCCCTCAAGCCCCGCCTATTCGATGGTTTTCTCTTCATACCTAGATAAACGTTGAACCACCAGCAGCACATTAAAGATATCTATTCATATTGGAAAGTTTATCAATTGCAACTTTCGGAAAATACCAATATTTTCCACACTGTGGCCGGGCAGAGTTCCTTGATAGACGATTCAAATTGCATCATCTTGCACAAGGAGTTTCCAGCCCACTCTGGACTGAACAGCTGTCCTCCTGGTAGGTCGAATCACACTTCCTTCCTCTGGCCTCACCTGGTCTGTGTCGTCTTCAACATCACTCGTGTCACTTTCCCTTAGGTTTTTGTTCACAGTTGATAGAACTCCCTTTAATTCCATGGGGATTAACTTATTAATAGTGCGAAAACTCTTTTCACCATGGCACAACACTTTGACATTCCTGACAACACCCTGAGCGTCTAGATGCAATGTTACTACCTTACCCAGAGGCCACAATGTTCTAGGTTGTTCAGTATCAATTAACACAATGTCACCCGGTTGAATATTCTGTCGATTCGCCGCTTCTGACGTACCATAAAAGTGTTCACGTAGTGTAAGAAGATACTCTTTATGCCACACATTAGACCAGTGATTAATTACTTTATTTAACATGTTAAATTTATCACTTAACACTGTCACATCATTATAATCCTCATCAACTTCCTCAGTATTATCTCTATAGATAGGTGCAGCTTCCAGTTTCCGCCCACATATCAAGTGAGAAGGAGTCAGTATTTCTGCTTCGGGAGTATCAATTATGTACGAGAGAAGACGATTATTTATCCGATTCTCTGCCTCCACTAAAACTGCCCGGAATTCCTCCAAGTTAATTCGTTTCCGGTGTAGTACTTTACGCAGACACCTCTTCACTGTACCTATCAGTCTTTCATACAATCCCCCTTGCCAAGGGGCCCTGGGAGCTATAAACTTCCAACCACACCCTCGCTGACTTAGTAGTGACTGTACCTCATTACTCTCAGTTAAGAAGGGGATGAGCGCCTTTCGATTTATAACAAAAATTAAAATCGAAAAATTATGGAAATGAATTTTTTCTTACCAAAAAATAGTGCATAATTCTGGCAACAAGTTGATGCAATCTGTTTCTTTCTATCATATTTCTAAGTATGCTTATACTAAAAAGTATTTTTTTTGTTCTTGGTGTCAGCAAAAAGGCTTGTTGGCAATTCGTCAGGTTTTTTTTTATCCCTAAAATTGCGATTTTTATGATTGTTTCATTTTAAATACACTGCATGGCAACCTCTGTGAGGTGTAGTGTGTGTGAGCAGCAGCAGTCGTCTCTCAGTGGCCTTGGAGCCTCTGATAAGCAAGGTGGGAGGTGCTACTCTGATCGGTGGCGGGCGATTACCTAAGAATTGTTCATTTACATAATTATCAATATCTCAGGAATAAGTTATTGCTATTATAATCCCCCTCATGCAAAGAGTATTTATCATAGCATCATGATTCTTTCATAGGTTATTGATGAATGATGTGACTATCGAACTAGAGAGCGATTTTGCAATGTGTTTTACGGTTTCTTGTTTGTGATTTTTATTTCCCCCCCCAAAAAAAACACGTATTTCAACATTTTGTATAATGTAATCTATTGACAGAACGCTCATATCACTCTGAAGTTCCATAACCTAACTCTTTGTCTTTCATCTGATCTCAACTAGAACATTGTATGTCTTACCAATTGTGTAGAAGAGGGATTGCCATAAGCCCTATCAAATAGGACATTTTATTTTCTCTCTCTATAACTCTAAGGCAAAACGTCACTAAAAACTCAGTGTCTAAGTTTCAAATGTTGCTTAATTCAAAGACAATATTCCCATTGAAATATTTGCATAATAAAAAAAAGGTCGATTTGGCTCATCCACCCCTTAAGTGGTATGCCTGGCAATATAAGTTATAGCACTGTCTTTCCTGAATTGATGTGTGGCACATTTCAGGGTGGAAAAACTTACAGGATGGGAGGTTGCATTTGTGTTTCATATGGGCACGGCATTTTCTGGGGTGATCATAATTGCATGTCCCATCTGATTTCCCAGATTTTCCATGCCTGCAGATACCAAGAGCATAATATTCACATAGGCCTGGTTTCCATTTGCCCTGTTTTTTTGTGACTGTGTTCCCCATTGGTGAGTGTGTTCCTGTCTCGTGTCTGTCTTCGTTACTAGTGCTAACAATGGAGCCTTCAACTTTTTCCGGTAATTTATCTTCAGTATTTCCCTGGGCATCCCCTTGTTTACTATCTACCATGGTATTGCTAGTTTGTAACATTGTTTTGTGTGTGTTCTTGTCTACACCTGTTTCCCCATCATTTATTTCACTAGAGCTACTGTCCCTCTTCAGGTCACCATCATTTATTTCTCCATTCTTAAATTTACTGGCTACCATTTCAATATCTGTACCAGGGGCGGTAGCATCATCTGGCCCTGATTTTATACTTTCCCAACTGTTATAGAAAGCTGTCATGTTTTTTATGAAGTCCGATTTGGTGTTGTCATCTTTTAATATTGATGTGATTTTATTCTACAGTTCGGTCTCATTTGGACATACCCAAAAATACTTCCCTTGTTTAATATCTCGGGTAGTAGAGTCTTGAATGTCTACACAAGGGGCGTGGCAGCATTTACCACAAAAGTTGCATGCAATCCATGCAGAGGAACGTTTGCTTGTTTGTTTGCATACTACACAAGTTTCATGATTGATTTTGCTGGTTGCTTTACTGTATATTCTACTAATATGTTCCCTGATGTGGTGATCCGTCTATTTGTATCGTATCTATTTTATTTGCATGTGTAAGTGTTTGGACAATCTTACCTCTTTAAGTTATTGTTATTGTTTGGGTGTTTGATAAGGTCCCCTAAAACTCCGTCCGCTTATTGAATCCGGACAAGGATACCAGTTTTGAATCCAGTCAATGGTTCCCTTATTTCTTGGATCTGACGAGATCCAGTGTCACTTATTTAATGAATCCTGTAGGGGTTGTTTGGGTTACGCGAGACAGACCACTGGAAGATGATTAAACAGAGTAATAATGATCGGTATGGTACAAAAGTATAACTTGCGTGTTGGAGATAAAAACCGGTCCTTCTGGCCGCTCCTACTGTATGGTGGCCGTACCTCTGGCACCCTGGTTTACCTCTGGCACACACCTGTTTACTTCTGACACCCTGGTAACTCTCACCCCGCTTTAACACCTGGGTTTCCATGCACTTATGGTTCACTCTACTGGGTTTAGTTTTTGTTTTTCTACACCACAACACTGCTGTTTTTTCTATGATGACTGGAAGATATACGGACTTATGTTGGTGAAATCGTTCACTGACAACTCACAACTCGACACTGTTTATCGTATTTTTCAGCTGGACAAATTACGTATTTCCTCAGGATTGTGCACCTTTTCGTATTTCATAGATTTTTATAACAATGTAATCACTAGATTTTGGTCAGGTATACTAACAGTTAAAAATTATCAATACCCGGACTTGCGTGGCAAGGACCCGGCGGCCGCTGTCAAGTGATTTCAAACACGAAACTCGTTAGGCCTACACTTCCGCCTTTGTTTTCACTTTAACATCTATTAATTTATCTGTATACTACGGCACACTGATATATTCACTATACAGATCTATCTTCACCCCTATTTTCAGGGAGACTTTCCTTCCTCTGACAAATAAACGTTCTGTTTTGTTATTTCACAAGCACTTAAGTTCCCCTCTGGCTTTATGGCACTATGTTCTGGCACACTAATTCCCTTGTTTTTGTCTCTGTATAACTGTTTTCTGCCTGGTTTGTTCGCGAGCACTGGAGGGATGTACTTTATAAGATCACTGGCACAGTTTGAAGGTTCTAGCATCGTAGAGGAGACCGCGAAAACACGAAAAAACACGGAAGCAAAGACGGACGCGTGTATAGGCCTCGGCCTGCATGATATATACCTAGAGTATACCTGAAGGATGTTCCAGTGGTTATGGCCCCACCCCCTAGGGCCTGGTCCGTGACCAGGCCTGGTGGTGGTGGATCAGGACCTGGTAAAGCCAGACTGTTACTGCCGGCCGCACCTAAACCAACGTACGAACATCAACCAACTTTTTAATAAAATAAAAAAATATATAAAGAGAAAAAAATGAAGAAAAACAAGATTAAATAAAATGAAAAATATTTAAATATTTAAACTCCAGGTAGGTATACTCCAGGCATACTCTAGGTATACTCCAGGTATCCTCTAGGCATACTTCAAATATTCCTAAGGTATGTCCAGGAATACTGTAGGAATACTCCAGGTATAATGTAGGTATCCTGGAGGTATATTCCAGGTATACGCCTGATATATTCTAGGTATTCTCAGGTTTAATCCAGGTATGCTCTAGGTATAGTGCAGGTATATTCCTGGTATGCTCTAGGTATCTTCAGGTATCCTTTAAATATACTTCTTGTATACTCCAGTTATCGGTATACCCCAGGGATAGTCAGATATCAACTACAGTAATCACCCAAAATAACAAAATCACCAACTAATAGGACTTGTGTTACCACCACCTGCCCCGCTGCCACTGAGTGATACTCCACAACATTCACCCATTCCACATGCCTACTATTCATCTGAAGCCACGGTCAATGGCCAAGGGTCATAGCAACAACAGAAGATCCAGTAAACAGCCAAGAACTCCTCATCCCAGGTGAGAGCAGCATTTCTACAAGGAAAACTTCTCTTACTGCCAGCCAGGCCTCAACCCCCAACACCTGCATCATCACAACACCCCACAGACAACAACAATGGCCGCCACCACAGTCCAAGATAACTCTTTCCATGGATTTGATGTTAAGAAGATTAATGACCCAGAGATAGCTAAACTCCTTATGATCCAGAATCAAACAATCACCAAGCTTACCCAGGAAATGCAGGAGCTTAAAACCTCCAACGCACAGTATCTCATCAAGATCACAACTCTGGAAGACAAACTAACCACTCTAGAACAACTAAGCAACACCCACACCCAGTCTGTGGACACCATCAACACTCTAAAGACCAAGTCACCCAACTGAACAAGAACATCATAGAAGAAAGATCACGAGTGGATCTACAACTTACTGATGTCATCAACAACTTCAAAACCATAACGACCAACAACAGCTAAGTGCGCTGTTATAGTTAATAGCAAACATCTTCCACCTACAGTCACCCAAGAGACATGCATGGAGGCCGCCCTACAACTCTTCAAGGACCACCTTAGCATAAACATACATAGTGATGAACTAAAAGATTGCAAACTGATGGGCTACCAAGCAGGTAAAAAACAGTGCTATTAAAATTCAATACCAGCTTGCAAAGAAACAACCTACTAAAAACATCCATAACTATGAAATCTGATGTCTATGTGAACGAGTGCCTTACCAAAACAAGACAAAACCTCCTTTATCGTTTAAGAAAATTACGCAATGCCCAAAAAATTCATCAGTGCTTTGTGAGGGATGGTAAAATCGCAGTTATGAAACAGCCCACTGGGAAGAGGTATTTCATTGCAACAGAACATGAACTTAAAAGATTCCTGAGTGAGGCTGGGTTAACAGAATTAGAATAATACGTATGTAGTAAACCCACTATCCACGATTAGTGTTATGAACCATCTTTAAATTTTGTTCCCAACATTCCAATACCCTCTTACCATTAAATTTTTACCTTTTGTTCCCCAAAATTCCAATACCCTCTTACCATTAAATTTTTACCTTATATCCAACTACCATTCTACCTCATAGTCTTAATTCTACCTCATAGTCTTAATTCTACCTCATAGTCTTAATTCTACCTCATAGTCTTAATTCTACCTCATAGTCTTAATTTGTATTTGATAACTACAAAATCCCCTTATTATTCAAGCCTTATTGCACAATTTTTATTTTATAATTATTATTGCCCCATTTTTTTTTATACTTCATTGCTCAATCTTATTTTATACCTTTATTTTTATTAACCTATCATTGCCAAAGATCCAAGCTTCCATACACAGCTGCAACATCATTGCCCTATCCTTACCAATTATACTTTTTAATAACCTGTGCAAAAAAAAAAAAAATCCCATTTTACTTATTTTAATATCTACTGTATACCATTTTTTGCCCCTGTTTATTTTTTATTATACTTTTTTATAAACCTGTATTATACCTTTATTCCTATTGCAACTATTCTCTAGTGCAATTACAAGTAACAGTCTTGTGCTACAACTATCTTATTATCTATTAATATCATAGGTAATATCTAGTTCACTCTAATTACATTCTAAGCTTAATGAATAACCAACACCAAACTCATTGGTACTACCCAATTTTGTAATTTAAACTTAGTAGTTTATCTATATTTGTAATTTTTACTGTACTTTATTTCATTCTAGCCTAATACATAACCATTACCAAACTTATTGGTGCTACATTGTTATTAATAATTTTATCTTATTAGTTTATATCTAAATTTTTCTTTAATTTTACTGTACTATATTTCATTCTAGCTTAATACATAACCAATACCAAACTCATTGGTGCTACATTGTTTTTGATAATTGTATTTTATTAGTTTATATCTAATTTTTTATTTCATACTAGCTTAATACATACTCAATACCAAGACCACTATGTTTATTTGTTACTATACTCTATTTGACCAATGTGCATTAGTTATATACTTACCAAAACATCCCCTTACAACAGATATCAGTACTATAACTCACCACACTATACATGATATAACAAAATCACTATTTAACCTAAATGATGAATGATCACGTACCCTGATCTAAACCTATTTAATCGAACACCCATTCAAAATTTACTGGAAAATAACTGCCTCTACTACACAGCATCACAAGCCCACACTGTCCTAAACACTACTAAAAGTATAACAGTTCTTAACTACAATGTCCGATCCTTAAGCAAACACTATGATGACCTCCTTGCCCTCCTTGGTTCCCTAAAAACAACCTTCACATGTATTGTCCTTACTGAAACCTGGCTTAAGCAGGATACAATAGATATCTACTCGCTGCCAGGATACACAGCAATACACAGCTGCAGACCACATCAAGCGGGGGGAGGTATTGCAATCTATTACTCTAATGAAATATCCTGCTGTGACACCATCTGCTATAATGATGAATATGGAGAATATATTTTTGCTAAATTTACTGCACAAAACCTTAAGACTCCCATAACCATCGGGGCCATTTACCGGATGCCTTATACAAACATCCCAAATTTTAGCGATCAACTAAAAACGCAAATAACAAACAACCAATTGAACAAACACCACCTTATCTTAGCTGGAGACTTCAACATCAACCTTGGCCTACCAGATGACCAGCCAGTAACCGATTTCATCAACAATATGAACAACACACTTCTCATACCAACAATAACCAAATCAACTAGGCTTACTGATACGAGTGCAACCATAATCGACCATATATGGACCAATATCCTAGCCCCCCTTAAATCGGGGATAATAACAGACAGCACCACAGACCACTACCCCACCTTCCTCTTAACAAACATTAGTAAACCGCCCCTAGAATACACCAAAGTTTCATTCCGACTCCATGACCAAGCTTCAATAAATAACTTCACAACAGAGCTAGACACAGTTGACTGGGCTATAGAATTCCCAAATGCCAAGGGTATCGATGAGTGGACAGACACCTTTCTTAATAAACTACATAGACTATACAACAAACATTGTCCTATAAAAATGAAACAGATTACGAATTAACAAGAAACATCAATATGAGAAGCAATATAGACGGGGACTCATACATAAGGAGTTTGTTAAACACTATTCATCAGTTCTCACCAAACTAATAAAAAAAGCCAAACAATTATACTACTCCAGCAGATTCACTGAAACAAGAGGAGATATAAAAAAGACCTGGAAAACACTCTCACAGATTATGGGCACCCACAAACTGAAAAAAAATAGGGATATTGTCCTAACTAAACCAAACGAAACACCACTACAGCCTATTGATACAGTAAACAAGATAAATGACTTCTTCTCAACTATAGGATCAAATCTTGCCAGTAAAATTCCAGATACCAATGCCCGAGCAAGTGATTACCTAGATGGGAATTTCCCATCCTCCTTATATCTTGCACCTACAGAACCCACTGAAGTCTCCATGATAATCAAGTCACTTAAAAATAAATCAGGACATCTGTCTCAAGTTCCACCCTTAATATACAAACGAGCTGCTCATGTCCTTTCATATCCTATTTCTTTACTTTTTAACAAATCATTAGAAACTAGCACCTTCCCAACACTACTCAAAACAGCAAGGGTTACACCAATACACAAAGGTGGTGACCCTACAGACGTAAATAACTATAGGCCTATATCAAATCTACCATTGCTATCCAAAATATTCGAGAAACTTGTGCACAAGAGATTATACTCGTTTATAACAACACAAAGCATACTCAACCCCTGCCAATTTGGCTTCAGGAAAAATAAAAGCACTAATGATGCAATAGTAAAAATGATAGACCTGCTTTACACAGCACTTGAAAATAAGGAATATCCACTAGGACTTTTTATTGACTTAAGGAAAGCTTTTGACACAGTAAACCACGGCATCCTACTCCACAAACTTGACCACTATGGAATAAGAGGTCATGCACTAGCATACCTCAAATCCTACCTCACTAATAGGTACCAGTATGTCACTATTAAAGACACATCCTCCACGACACTACCACTAGACACCGGCGTACCGCAGGGAAGTGTCCTTGGTCCCTTGCTCTTCCTCTTATACATCAATGATCTTCCCAATGTATCACAACACCTGAAACCAATACTCTTTGCTGACGACACAACTTATGTCATCTCCCACACAAACCTTGCCACGCTTAATACCATTGTTAACGCAATTAATAAAAATATCAACATTGATGACAGCCAATAAACTTACACTCAACACTGATAAGACCTATATTATGTTTGGCAACAGAACAGATGATCCACAATTAAACATTAAGATCAACTCTACACCTATTGCTAGACATAACGAGGGCAAGTTCCTGGGCCTTCACCTTGACAGCAGCCTGAAATTCAGCACCCATATCCAACACATAACAAAGAAAGTGTCCAAAACTGTGGGGATCCTCTCTAAGATACGGTATTATGTACCACAATCAGCCCTACTCACACTATACTACTCACTCATCTATCCCTACCTCACATATGCCATTTGTGCATGGGGATCAACAGCAATTACCCACCTAAAGCCAATAATAACCCAACAAAAAGCCGCAGTAAGAATTATCACACAATCCAACGCTAGGCAGCACACCCCCCCACTCTTCAAAGACCTAAACCTACTCACTGTCCAGAACATCCATAGTTACTACTCTGCTATCTACATTTATAGAACCATTAATTCCAACTTTAACCCTGAGCTAAAACACTTTCTTGACAGTTGTGACAGGACCCATAGACATAATACCAGACATAAACATCTCTTTGACATTCCCGTGTCCGACTAAATCTATACAAAAATTCAATGCGCATAAAAGGGCCTAAAATCTGGAACTCCCTGCCTGAAAACTCTAGAACTGCAGTCACAACCTCCATTTTCAAAAGCACCGTTAAAAAACATCTTATCTCACTTACGCACCCAACCGGTAGCTAACCATACGAAAACTACTTTATCTTGCACATATCCGCAGCAAAATACACTTATTGATATCTGTGATTCCCCTTAATTTGCACAGAACTAACCAAAATTCTAATACAACTGTTGCTTCATAATTCTTAAGCTAATCATAAGTTTGCCTAAACACTCCAATATAGAAACTGTAATATGCCAATACATCACCTTTACCATTAATATATAAACTAATTGTTAAATTCTTAAATGTTTAAATTCCAGTACCTCAATTTTGTAAACCTAGTTAATCACTACAATTACCTAACCTTACTATGTATCTGTATAATCATTGTGTCACTATAGAGTAAGACCTATCATAAGACTGCCTGAAAAGCCTAGGCATACCTAGGCATATTATTGGCCATCTTGTAATATCTACTTCATAAAATGCATAATTATAAGTACACCCCACCTTGTATATTACCAGAAATAAAGAATTTGAATTTGAATTTACCACAGGTATACTCCAGGTATACATTAGGTATTCCCAGGTATACCACAGGTATCCTTTTATTTTTATATGTATTTTTTTTATTTTTTGAAAGTACAGCCTCTCCTTACTTAGCAACGTACTCGTTTACCGAGGACTCAGACTTACGACGGGCTCTCTGACCAGTATGCATACCTAAATAATGTATATTAGAGCTGATTTCCTCTTATTCTGTTTATTACAGTATACAGTGGTCCCAGTATTGTAAAACTTCACTCCAGAAGCCTGCTCAAGCGCCATTACCGAACAAATTTACTCCCTTAAGGAAAAATGTCACGTAGGTTAGTCTATTTCCGACCCCAAAATACACTTCCACAGCACTTACAATATTATCTTACATAATTGTCGATTTACGGGGTGTACGTAACTCGGGGGACCACTGTACAGTGTACCCCCGGCTAACGAACACCCCGGAAATCGTACAATTATGTAAGTATATTATTGTAAGTGCTTGTGGAAGTTTTTGGGGGTCTGATAGACTAACCTACATGACATTATTTCTTAAGAAAGTAAATTCGTTCGTAATGCACTGAGCAGGATTCTGGGATGAAATTTTTTGTTAGCCGGGTCCACTGTACAGTACACTACTGTATAAACATTTAAAAGTATACCAGAAATCTTATAAATGGTGCAAAGGTGACATTAAAACAACATCAAAGATGGCGGACACAAACCCACTACCATTACGGTATGCTCCTTACTTAGTGTCAAATTCATTTACCGATGTTGTCTTAAGAACGGAACTCCATTGTTAAGTGAGGAGAGGTTGTACAGTGGACCCCCGAGTTACGTACACCCCGGAAGTCATACAATTATGTAAGTATAATATTGTAAGTGCTTTTGTAAGTGTATTTTTGAGGGTCTGAAATGGACTAACCTACTTGACATTTTTTCTTAAGGGAGTAAATTAGTTCGGTAATGGCACTTGAGCAGGCTTCTGGAATGAAGTTTTTACGATACTCAGGGGTCCACTGTATTGTGTTGTTGTTGTTATTTCTTGTTTATCAGCGATTTTTTTTTCATTCTCGTCAATAATTTTTTATATATTTTTACTTGTTAATTAACCTTTTTTTTATTTTTTTTTATTTGTATTTATGAATGTTTTTTATTGTTCATGAAAATTTTTTTATGTACATGGATGATTTTTTTTTTTGTTCATGAAAACTTTTTGGCTTTTAATTTTTATTCATTAACCCTTTTCGGAAAAAAAATATTTTTCCTATGAAATGATAGAGAATCTTTTCCGATCATAACAACACCAAAATTATGAAATTTGATCGAAAACTAACGGAATTATGCTTTCGCAAAGATAGCAGTATCGATAACATTTATGCATCAGCGATTTCGCCCACTTTGAGCCCTATTTTCGGCAAATTCATATGTTTCAGTCTACAGTGGACCCCGAGTTTCGTAAGGTTCTTATTTCGTAAACATCGTGTTTCGTAAGCTTTTCGATTTCGAGAATCGTAAAATGGCTCGTGTTTCATAACGTATTAGACCTGTCTGCCTGCTCCGCGCCTGCGCGGGCCGCCAGTGAAGCATTGTTTACCATTGAGAGAACATTACCTAGCGCGCTCTTTCAAACATTCACAGTACATTTGGTGTTTTTGGTGGTTTAGTGATTGTCACTGTGAAATAAGTCACCATGGGTCCAAAGAAGCTTCCTAGTGGCACCCTGTGGTAAAGAAAGTGAGGAACACCATCGAACTGAAGAAAGAGATTATAGAAAAATATGAGAGTGGTGTACGTCTGTGTGATCTTGCCAGGATGTACAACAAAACCCCATCTACTATCAGCTCTATCCTGGCAAAGAGAAATGAGATCAAGGAAGCTAATGTTGCAAAAGGGGTTGATATGTTAACGAAAAATAGATCGAAAACAGTGGATGAGGTTGAGAAGTTGTTGTTGGTGTGGATCCATGAAAAACAGAGAGCGGGTGATAGTATTTCCATGGCGATAATTTGTGAAAAGGCAAGGAAGTTGCACGCAGATCTTGTCAAGACAATGCCTGCAACCAGTGGTGAGGCAAGTGATTTTAAAGCCAGCAAAGGCTGGTTTGACAGGTTTAAGAAACGTAGTGGCATACACAATGTTAATAATAATAATAATAATAATAATAATAATAATAATAATTTTTATTTGGACATGATACAAAGAATTACATTTGGTTATTGAGATTACATGAGGTGTACATGCCAAAAGCCCCTAGTATGCAGGGCATTTTGGGCAGACTTAAAATTAACTTAAAACTAGATTGTAAGAATTATTGTAGATAGTATACAATGAGTAAAGGTGAGTATTTAAGCTATGAAATTTGAACATAGTTTTGTACTTTTGTCTTCATTATAAAATTAATTAAATCAGATTAAACAAATTAAAGCAATAGTAATAATAAAATAATAAAAAGTTATGGTTGCTTATCTAAGTTTTAAAGTTTGAATATAAGTTGAACATATCAATTAATTGTAGCAATTTATTGCAGCAATGCAACTAATTGAGTGAGATAACAATTTAAAACAATTTAAAACAATTAATTGCATTGCAGTTAGTTTACGTGGTCATTATAATATAAGTGTTGGGAATAATTAGCTAAGTAAGTATTATTCATAACAGGTTTTACATTCATTCATTCAATCGTTCATTCATACATTACATTGACTTTAAAGTCAGGTTTTACGTTAAGTGATTATTCTACTTTGCTGGGAATGGTTGATATGGAGCAATTATCTTTGGGTGAGAAGGTGGTTTTTAGCATCGTTTTGAATTGGGGTACAGGTAGGGTTTCTTTGGCAATGACAGGTAATGAATTCCAAATTTTCGTGCCTTTTATGTGCATTGAGTTTTTACATAGTGTTAGGTGGACACGGGGAACATCGAGGAGTGATCTGTGTCTAGTGTTATGGTCATGTGTCCTGTTAAAATTAGTAAGGAGAAGTTTGAGTGGTGGGTTAATATCTGCATAGAGTGTTCTATGTATGTAATAGGCACAGTAAAAGTATGGATGTCTTGTATGGTGAGTAAGTTTAGGTTTTTGAATATTGTGGAGTATGTTGCCTGGAGTGAGAATTTGTTATCATTCTAACTGCTGCCTTTTGTTGTGTTATTAGTGGTCTGAGATGAGTTATTGATGTAGAGCCCCATCGCAGATTCCATAGGTGAGGTAGGGGTAAATGAGTGAGTGATATAGGGTAAGGAGAGCTGGTTGTGGAACATAGTACCGTATCTTGGATAGTATTCCCACGGTCTTTGAGACTTTCTTGGAGATTTGTTGTATGTGTGTCTGAAATTTGAGGCCACTGTCAAGATGTATTCCTAAGAATTTTCCCTCTGTGAGTTTTGCGATAGGGGACCCGTTTATCATTATGTTAAGTGGTGCGTTTGCAGCTCTGTTCCCAAACTGGATAAAATAGGTTTTATCAATATTGAGAGTTAGTTTGTTGGTCATCATCCAGGTAGATATTTTCTGCAATTCAGTATTTGCAGTGTTGGCTAGTGTGTCTGGGCTTGGGTGAGAGATAACGTATGTAGTGTCATCTGCAAAAGTATGGGTTTGAGTAGTTGAGATGCATTTGGTAGGTCGTTAATGTAAATGAGAAAGAGTAGTGGGCCAAGAACACTTCCTGTGGGACCCCTACGGTAATAGTTTGCGCGGTGGAGCTAGCTCCATTAGTGTACACATATTGGTTTCTGTTGCTAAGGTATGATTTTAGGTAGTTTAAGGAGTGTCCTCTTATACCATAGTGCGATAATTTTAAGTGTAACAGATCATGGTCAACTGTATCAAAGCTTTACGTAAATCAATGAAGATTCCCACTGGGATTTCTTTTTCTCAAGGGCGGTGTAAATTATTTCTAACATGTGTATAATGGCATCATTTGTATTTTTATTAGGCCTGAATCCAAATTGACAGTGGTTGAGTACGTTGTTGGAGGTGAGGTAGGAATATATTTGTCTATGAATTAATTTTTCAAAGATTTTGGAGAGAAGGGTAAGTTAGATATCGGCCTGAGACATGGTGAGGCAGCCAGCTCAGACAAACGTGCAGCTGAAAAATTTGTGCAAGAATTCCAGGGGTTCGTAGAGGCTGAACAATTCCTCCCCAACAAGTGTTTAACTGTGATGAAACAGGCCTGTTTTGGAAGAAAATGCCCAACAGGACCTACATTACTCAGGAGGAAAAGGCACAGCCAGGACACAAGCCTATGAAAGACAGGCTAACTCTTATGATGTGTGCCAATGCCAGTGGTGATTTTAAAGTGAAGCCTTTACTGGTGTATCACTATGAAAATCCCAGACCCTTCAAGAATCACAGTGTTGACAAGAATAATTTGTGTGTGCATTGGAAGGCTAACACCAAGGCATGGGTCACTACGGAGATTTTCAAGGAATGGGTGACTGGAGTGTTTGGCCCTACTGTGAAGAAATACCTTTTGGGAAAAAGAAATTGCCACTCAAGTGCCTCCTGATACTGGACAATGCTCCTGCTCACCCTCACAACTTGCAAGAGTGTTTGTCTGACAAGTTTAATTTCATCAGAGTGAAGTTCTTGCCTCCTAACACCACTCCTCTCCTCCAGCCCATGGACCAGCAGGTCATTTCCAACTTCAAGAAACTGTACACCAAAGCACTGTTTGAAAAGTGCTTTGAAGTGACCTCGGACACTGAGTTGACCCTAAGAGAGTTCTGGAAAGATCACTTCAACATTGTGCATTGCATATGCCTTATAGGTAAGGCTTGGGAGGAGTGACTTCCAGGACTTTGAACTCTGCTTGGAGCCCATTGTGGCTAGGTTGTGTCCAACAGAGGGATTTTGAAGGATTTGAGGCTGACCCTGACCTTGACCCTGACGACCCTGTGCCTGTTGTGGACTCTATTGTGGCATTGGGGAACAGCCTGGGGTTGGAGGTGAGTGGTGAGGATGTGGAAGAGTTGGTGGAGGAGCACAGGGTAGAGCTAACAACGGAAGAGCTGCAAGAGCTTCATCTGGAACAGCAACAGACCACAGCTGAGGTTATTGCTTCAAAGGAGGAGGGTGAGAGACAGAAGGAGGTGCCCTCTTCAGTGCTTAAGGAGATGTGACAAAGTGGAATGAGTTGCAGACATTTGTTGAAAGACACCACCCTGAGCAAGCTGAAATAAGCCTTCTGTGCAGCCACTTCAGTGACAGAGCCATGTCGCACTTCAGGAAAGTGTTGAAGGGTCGCCAGAAACAGAAGACTCTGGACAGTTACTTTACCAGGCAGGGGTCTGGTGACTCTCAAGCTGGTCCTAGTGGCATTAAAAGACCAAGAAGGGAAGTAACCCCAGAGAGGGACTTGTTACCTGAAGTCCTTTTGGAGAGGATTCCCTTCCAACCACTAACTCCCTGCCCCTATCAGCAACTCTACCTTCCAGATGCCTGCAACTCTTCAATAAAGGTAAGTAAATGTATATATATATATATATATATATATATTGTTTTTAATTTAGTATGTGAATATTTTTTTGTGGAACGGATTAATTGTATTTACATTATTTCTTATGGGAAATAATGGTTCGAATTCGTAAACTTCAATGTTAAGTACTAGCTCCTGGAACGGATTAATTACGATACTCGGGGTCCACTGTACTAAAATTATAGCTATTTCGCTAGAATTCAATTTGTTCTATCAATTGAGTACGAGAAACCGCCATTTTACCGATTTGAACTACCCAATAAGGTTGTCAGAAATTGGCAATTTGGCCAATTTCACACAAATTTCAAAAGGTGCCAATTTCAAAATAGGGTCCAGAATAAATGAGACAGACATTCCTGGCACTCAAATAACATTTTATCTGTTCATTAGTCACGTCTCCAGGCCCCTTTTACATTACTTTTGCTTTCCATTTTGAATTTTTATTCCCACAAAAATAGAAGATTTACTGTTATGTATACAACTGCATCATTGTAAAAATGGTATAACTAATATCAGCGCACTTGTGCAAGAATATTAGACTACCCAGTTGATGTGTATTGGACGCATGGCGTGATTTGTTAACTCTTGAACATCTGCAAAATCGAACATTTTGCTACTTTGCTCTCAGTTTCAAGGTACTACTTGTCATCGTGAAACCAATCAAAATTATCTCTATGTCTGTAAAATATCATCCATTCTATCAAATGAGACTAAGAAAACGAGAATACAAGCATAAATACCATACAAAAATAGACTGCAAAGTCCTGTTTTAAACCAAAAACACGGTGAGAGTTATTTTTTCTCATTATGCACTGTGTGGTGCAGGATTTTTTTATACTGTGCACCTCACCGACAACCCATTCTCTCACATCTAGGCCTACCAGCTGTTTCTGCTTGATTTGAAGGCGTAGAATTGGGGCGTACTAATGCAGTGGTCCCTCAGTTTTCGTGCATCTCCAAACTCGAACATTTATGTAAGTGTATTTTCGTAAGTGTTTTTTACAAGTGTATTTTGGGGGTGTGAAATAGACTAACCTACGGACATTATTTCTTAAGGAAGTAAATTCGTTGGTAATGGTTAAGAGAGTGGTGAAGCAATGTAAAGAGAGCAAATGAGAGAGTGGGTGAGATGTTATCAACAAATTTTGCTGAAAATAAGAAAAAGTTTTGGAGTGACATTAATAAGTTGAGGAAGCCTAGGGAACAAAGGGATTTGACAGTTAAAAATAGGAGAGGGAGTTATTAAATGGAGAGTTAGAGGTATCGGGAAGAATGAGGAATATTTTGAGGAGTTGTTAAATGTTGATGAAGACAGGGGAAGCTGTGATTTCTTGTATAGGGCAAGGAGGAATAACATCTTATAGGAGTGTGGAAGAACCAGTTGTGAGTGTGGGGAAGTTCGTGAGGCAGTGGGTAGAATGAAAGGGGTAAGGCAGCTGGGATTGATGGGATAAAGATAGAAATGTTAAAAGCAGGTGGGGATATATTTTTGGAGTGGTTGGTGCTATTATTTAATAAATGTATGGAAGATGGTAAGGTACCTAGGGATTGGCAGAAGCATGTATTGTTCCCTTGTATAAAGGCAAAGGGGACAAAAGAGAGTGCAAAAATTATAGGGGAATAAGTCTGTTGAGTATACCTGGTAAAGTGTATGGTAGTTATTATTGAAAGAATTAAGAGTAAGACAGAAAGCAGGATAGCAGATGAACAAGGGGGGCTTTAGGAAAAGGTAGGGGTGTGTAGACCAAGTGTTTACAGTGAAACATATAGGTGAACAGTATTTCGATAAGGGTAAAGAGGTTTTTTTGGCATTTATGGATTTGGAAAAGGCGTATGATATGGTGGATAGGGGCAATGTGGCAGATGTTGCAGGTGTATGGAATAGAAGGTAGGTTACTGAAAGCAGTGAAGAGTTTTTATGAGGATAGTGAGGCTCAGGTTGAGTGTGTAGGAGGGAAAGGGACTACTTCCCAGTAAAAGTGGGCCTTAGACAAAAGGGTGTGTGATGTCACCGTGGTTGTTCAATATATTTATAGGTGGGGTTGTAAGAGAAGTGAATGCGAGGGTCTTGGCAAGAGGTGTGGGGTAAAAAGATAAAGAATCAAATACAAAGTGGGAGTTGTCACAGTTGCTTTTTGCTGATGACACTGTGCTTTTGGGAGATTCTGAAGAGAAGTTGCAGAGGTTGGTGGATGAATTGGGTAGGGTGTGTAAAGAAGAAAATTGAAAGTGAATATAGGAAAGAGTAAGGTGATGAGGATAACAAAAAGATTAGGTGATGAAAGATTGGATATCAGATTGGAGGAGAAGTATGGAGGATGTGAATGTATTCAGATATTTGGAGTGGACATGTCAGCAGATGGGTCTATGAAGGATGAGGTTAATCATAGAATTGATGAGGGGAAAGGGTGAGTGGAGCACTTCGGAGTCTGTGGAGACAAGAACTTTGTCCATGGAAGTAAAGGGAATGTATGAGAGTATAGTTATAACAACACTCTTATATGGATGATGAATGTTGCAATGAGGAGAAGGCTGGAGGCAGTGGAGATGTCATGTCTGAGGTCAATGTGTGGTGTGAATATAATGCAGAGAATTTGGAGTTTGGAAATTAGGAGGTGCGGGATTACCAAAACTATTATCCAGAGAGCTGAGGAGGGGTTGTTGAGGTGGTTCGGACATGTAGAGAGAATGGAACGAGACAGAATGACTTTGAGAGTGTATAAATCTGTAGTGGAGGGAGAGGCGGAGTAGGGGTCGGCCTAGGAAAGGTTGGAGGAGGGGGTAAAAGGAGGTTTTGTGTGCGAGGCTTGGACTTCCAGCAAGCATGTGTGAGCGTATTTGATAGGAGTGAATGTAGACAAATGGTTTTTAATACTTGACGTGCTGTTGGAGTGTGAGCAAAGTAACATTTATGAAGGGGTTCAGGAAACGGCAGGCCGGACTTGAGTCCTGGAGATGGGAAGTACAGTGTCTGCACTCTGAAGGAGGGTGTTAATGTTGCAGTTTTTTAACTGTAGTGTAAAGCACCCCTCTGGCAAGACAGTGAGGAGTGAATGATGATGAAAGTTTTTCTTTTTGGGCCACCCTGCCTTGGTGGGAATCGGCGATGTGTTAATAAAAAAAAGTTGGTTTAGGTGCGGCCGGCGTAACAGTCTGGTTGACCAGGTCCTGATCCACCACCACCAGGCCTGGTCCCTGGGCCCAAAGGGGGCCGTTGACCCCTGGAACACCTTTCAGGTATACTCCAGGCATTCTCAATGTATACCCAGGTATACTCTAGGTATATTCCCGGTATCCTCTAGATATACTCCAGATATTTTCTTGGGATACTGTAGGTATACTTCATATATACTCCAGATTTACTCTAGGTATACACCAGGTATACTCTAGGTATTCTCCCGATATATTCTAGTATACTCTATACTCCAAGGATAGTCTTGGTATTCTCAGGTAC